>JAJJWW010010730.1:34481-81872 GCA_023531295.1 Papaver armeniacum | reverse complement strand
GTGGGTAAACGCATCATACCTAGAGGCCACAACATATTTCAATCTGTAGCCTACAGAAAATGAATTGTCCTTCAGTTTCATTGATGCGCATATACACATGATTTCTTAACCATGAGAGGAAAAAATAAAATGATGATTTACTAACCAATCTATCTCTGTGTATGATTTTTAAAAATAAAATAAAAATGAAAGAGCTAAATTATCATATTAAGATGGTACTTGTTGGCGAGATAGCAGGAAGAGTATGCATCATATCAGTTGTCCAATCATGCACCTCTAGACCGACTCAAAGTACACTGCTGCCCTTTAACATCCACCGTGCGTACTAAAACATAATCACAACCGTCTACACTAAATATTCCGGTCAACAAAAGCGGTCAGTGATGCAAATACATTTGAACCTTTCGATCGAATGATAAAGCAGAAATGAACGAAACCCTAAACCTAAATCTTTTAATACAACCAATTTCTGCATCCTCGTCTGTGTAGGGATCAATAACAAACCTAACCCTAGAAACCACAGCCGCTTTTCATCAAATCAGCAACAAACACATCTCAGCAGAAGTATAATAATGGAAGAAGATGATTCGGTACATCTACAAAGATATCTTCGCACAATCATCATCGTCAACAACAACAACAAAGATATCATCAACAACAAGAAAGATACCTTTGCACTATGATTTTCCTCTCAAAAGTCTAAAATTCCATGGTTCTCAACTCCAACAAATCCCGACTAGTGTGCTCTTTGCTGTTTCCGAGTTGTGGTTCGAGTAAAAAAGAAGGAGAAGATGAATTAAAAGAGATGAGCAATGGAAAAAGGAAAATCGAGAAGGGAAATCGGCAAGGAAGACTGAGGCATATTCTCACAAATTTTAGTTCTCTCACAGATTTATTTGCCACCTAGATTTTCCTTTTTCAGTTTTCTCTCATTTTTCTTCTCAGACAGGTGTTGTTGATATTTCGATTGATTCATCGTCACTGCTATATTTGGGCTTAGAGGATTTCAATTAGCTGAGCACAACAACAGATCTGCTAGTTTAGAGTATCTCCATAATTTTATTAAAGCTAATTTTATGTATATCTACCAATATTAAATTATGACCTCAAGAATTCTGCAGTTTGGAATTTTTTTCCAATTTTTTTTTTTTTAAAATACCCCATTTATGGTCTGATCTAATCTGGATGTACCCAGTTATGTATGAGCAAGAGCATGAAGAAAATTGATGCCACAACTTGAATTCGAAATGTGAATTTCAAAGAATAGGTAATCTCTACTGTTTGCGGCAAGGACTAAGAATTGTCAGGGAACAATTGAAGGATGTATGTTTGAGTGTATTCGCATTTGTTCCTTAAATCTAAAAATTTTGAAATTATCAAACCCATCTTGATTAGTCTCAATTTGTTAATATAGAAAATGGTCCTTAAATCAAATGAAAATTTGCACCACTAGTATAAACACAGCCTAATGCATCCTAAATGGTGCACATCCGGTCTCAACTTCTAGGTGAAACTGATTCAGCAATATAGACAACTTTTGCCAAGGATGTGCCTTTTTTTTTAATCAAAAACCACCAATGAATTATGTAAAAAGAAGCTACTAAATATATGAAGAGGTAGTGGATTGTATCGCGCATGGTAAATCAAGAGTGCTTGGAGTTTGAAGTAGAAAAGTTGTGCAACTAGTCCAAAACCCACAAAGTAGATCGAAGATCTGGGGTACCAAAATATCCAAAATGTACACTTAGGTGCCCCTATTATTTAGAGCAATGAGTCATGTCATGTCATACTCTTGTGTAACTTATAGTTTTAGAATGAAGCTTATATATTCTTAATTCTTTTTTCATGATGCTTATGTACTCTTGATATAACTCTTTCAATTCACAGATTCTTCCACTTATAAAAGGGTTATACCCTTAAAAATCCCCTACCTGTATCAAGCACCAATCACAAACGTCTATAAACTCATTTGCAGGTCAGAGTTGTAGTCAAATACAAAAGTTCATCCTTTAGATGAAATTACGATTCATCCATTTCCTATTATCAAACTCTCATTTTTTAGCTTTTCTTTTGTCCTAGTATTGTTATCTTTTATTTTTTTTTCAATCCTTTGAGTTTTTTGTCGGAAGATTTAGTTCCCAGTCACGACTCGCAATAACCCAATCTGCAAGGTTAATCGTGTGTAAAAAGTAAATTTATCCCTAAATCGTGGCAGAAAATAAAGTGTCATTGACTTTTAGTTACCTAAGCTTCATTCGGGTTGATTTCTTAACAATGAAATGGAACAAAAATGATGATTTCATCAAATAATTGGTGCATAATCCTCAAAACAATTCTATGTTCCTCAATCTTCTCATCAAATTACACTGCAACCCTTAAACACTTCACGTATAACAACCGTCTACAGCTTTTACAATCTTAGATACGCCGGTTACGTATCAGTCGTTAGATAAATCAATAATTAACGGTCATAAGTTATTTCTAAACTATACGGGCAAATCTCTTGCCGTTATAAATACAAAACAGTTTCTTATGGAGACATCCAAAACCCTAGCAACATATGAAACAAAAAAAAAATCCCCATCTATCTACCTGTGTTTATCTTCATCAACAGCGGCAATAAACACATCTCAGCAGCAGCAAAATCATGGCAGAAGATTGTTCCATAGACCATCATCAACAACAACTAATTATCTTAGCATTATGGTATTTCCTCTCAAATATCTAAAATTGCCAATTTTTCAGATCCGATGACTTCAGAGTTGTAACCTTTGTTTTCCTTTAAATGAATTCTGCGTTAGAGAAGATAAGGAAGATCAGAAGAGATGAAATACGGCGGCATATGGATTGTGTTCTCAATTAGTATTTTTGAGGATGCAGTTTCTATCTCTAGATGTATTTGAACCAAAATGAATCATAGGAGATCTGTTTGTGATCTATTTTACTTTATATTATTGAAATTATAAATCATAGGAGATCTGTGTGTGATTTAATTTACTTTTTTATCATTGAAATTATTAGCAAAAAATAAATATCCAAGAATTGATATGAAACAATGAAAGTATTGTTTTATCGGGAATGGTTGGATATGAGCACAAGATAGTGTCCTTGGTTTGATGCAGAAAAGGGATGATTTCCTACAAAGATTACACAATAACCTGTTCAAGGGCTAGGCATCAGTACGTGAAACAATTTAGCATCAAAAAGATAGAAAATATCCTACTAAAAGCACAACAGAAATACACTTGCACCAAAACAAAATGAAACTAAATTATCAATTGAGCTTATGTCCAGTTTTTTCCTTCTTTGTTTTTCCTTTTCCATTCATGAAGTGTAATTTGGATCGATGCACAAGGGATGCACATATAATTGTGAGTAAACGCATCATACCTAGAGGCCACAACATATTTCAACCTGTAGCCTACAGAAAATGAATTGTCCTTCACTTTGATTGATGCCCATATACACCTGATTTCTGCACCATTAGAGGAAAAAAAATGTTGATTTACTATCCACTCTACTTCTATGTATGATTTTTAAAGAATGAGAGAGCTAAATTATGATATCAAGATGGATTGACGGCCGGTACTTGTTGGCGATATAGCAGGAAGGGTATGTCTCATATCAGTGTACCGAAAACATAATCACAACCGTCTACACTAAATTAAATTCCCTGGTCAACAAAATCGTTTAGTGATGCAAATATATTTGAACCTTTAGATCGAATAATAAAGCAGAAATGAACGAAACCCTAAGCGTAACGGGCACATACCCTAAGCAGAAATGAAGTGCCTGTGATATGGAGCTGAACCGAAACAGTTTTCTACTGCCCTTTTACTATTACATGGGCTTCATGACTTTCTATCTCAAAACCAAGATACATAATGTGCGCCTAATCTATCTCTATGCATGATATATATAACTTTGTTTTTAAGAACGAGAGATAACTTATTGCATCCGCAACCCGTACTTACTGACAATTAGTCGGGTTTGCTTGATTTCAAGTGTATGTAATGTACCAGAGTCGGTCTTATTGAAATCCTCCACGTGCAAGGCACATAACAAGGGATTCATAGCGGTCTTATCGACCGTCTAAAAATGTGAGGATATTTCCAAAGGTGTCTAGTTTTAATTAGTTATTCCCAAAAATGTTGTAAATTACCAAAAATGTTTGAATGTGTACCCATTGCTTGACATTGTGTACCCAATATGATGAATCCACACCTATATGTGTGCACATTATACCTTTTTTGGAATTTTTAAAAAACTAGATATTTTTAGTAAATAGCTTTCTGCAGGGTACACTTTTGGGCATTGACCCTCTAAATGTCACCCCGAGAAATTACATTCAGATAAGTGTCTACAGATCAGCCGTTGGATGAAATGTAATAAACGATGAAAAGCTAACCCTAAAATAGGTACATCTCTATAACATTTATGAGTAGTAGTAGTATAGAGAATAACCAAACCCTAATTTTCTCCAGCTTCCTTTTTATTTGAGCCTCCCTTTATCCTTCTTCGTATGTATAGAGAATAACCAAACCCTAACCTTAAAAGAAACATCACCGCATTAAAAAGATCATGGAAGATGGAGATGGTTCAACAACATCATCATCTTTTATCAAAAAAAAAAAAAAAAAAAACAACATCATCATCATTACCAATAAAATATACCAGCACTATGATATTTCCTCTCAAAATTTTAAATTTTATTGGCATTCTGGAGTTTTATTTTCCGAATAACATCCTTGATCTCAATGAAGAAATTTATAATTGTCTCACTGCATGATTTACTCTTTTATGTAGTTTCAAATATTAGTTTAACTCGATATTTATAACCTTTAGAGTAATTTAAGAGGAGAAAAGAAATTGTTGGTGTTGTTTTTTATATTAATTGATAGTGAATGTACCAGACACACACTTATTTGAGAACTATATGACCCAACTGAGGGAGAGGTTTTTTCTGTTCTTTTTCCGTCTCATCATTAGTCTTCTTTCGGAAGTGTGAAATTATTGATTTAGTTAATTTAGTTTGATAAAGAAAATAAAAGCACATATAATTGATTTTGAGTAAGCACCACCAATCCAAATGGGTGAGAAATTAAAATGTTGTCCTGCTTTAGAATTTTCACGATCTACCAAAGTTTGCATAGGAATGTTTAACTTGACTTAGATATACACGATTTAGCAGGAATCAAACTGTGAGCCACAGCATTGTTAATTGTTAACTTAATTCTGTTTTTTTGTATGAACTTCACAATAATCCTGAAACTTGATAATCACCCTTATGTATATGTTGACAGTTTAACCAGATGTGCACTGTTCTTTTTTTGAATTTTTCTTCTTAGAATTCAGAACCCGTCACTGCTGTATTTGAGCTTAATGAGATTTAATTTCAATTCACAAGAACTGAATCTGGTAGTCTAATCATTTGTATTCCCCTTATTTCTTCATCTCCTTAATTTGATGTACCAATTACCAATAAATATAGTAAATTATCAATTGAACTTCTGTCCAGTTTTTTCCTTCTTTATGTTTTCTTTTCCCGGCTAAATTGGGGCCTATGGTGATTAATTTGGGGCTATCAGTGCATGACAAAAAAAAAGACATTTTGAAGTAAAATGGAAAACCCCTTAACCAATTATTATTTTTAATGGCTAATTTACCCCTGATTATTTAGTGTTAATTCAGGTTATTAGTGGTTAAATATCGTGTTAGATGTGAAATTAACTTGTGTTAATGAATCATCTGAACATGAAAAAATTTGAAAATTTGAAATTTTATTGAAGACACTAACTCAGAATCGGTTTATGTTGTCATTGGTATCAACCGATTGTAACCTCAAAAACATACAGAGATTTTTTAAAACTTGCTTCTACCAAGAATCAGTTTATATGGACATGAAAATCAACCGATTATCCAGAATCAGTTTATATGGGAATGAACATAAACCGATTGTGGGTAAATTTTTTATTTTTCGTTTAAGATGTTATACTCGTTTTCAATTCGAGTATAAAGTTATACTCATTTTCAAATTGGGTAAAATCATACATAATTATTTTCATTTTCATTTGTAATCGAAATGAAATCGAGTATTAACTGGAAAAAAAATGGTTTAACCAGAATCGGTTTACACGATACATATATAAAAACCGATTCCTGACATTGCACAACAGGAATCGGTTTATAAAAATGCTCATGTAATCCGATTCTAACAAAAAAAAAAAAACACAGAAAAATAATTATCTCTTCCATACTAGAATCGGGCTATGTGGGCATTAATGTAAACCGATTCTTGTTCAATTTCCTCCAATCAGAATGCCCATCCAGGACAATCGGTCTTTGTGGGCATAAACAACAACCGTTTCTAAATGAAATCGGTTTACAAGTGCGTTGACGTAGACCGATTCTTATAAACCCAAAAAACTTTGATTTAAAAAAATTGGATTGTTTGAGCGATTACATGTTATTGAAACCTATTCTAGGCCGGGGATTAGGTTAATAGAAAACTACCTGATTCGAGCTAAAACGAAAAAGTACCTATTTTATTGAATTTGGTGATTATCGACAATGTTTTCGTTTGACTTTGAATTCTTAATTTTGATGAAAATGGAAATGGAAATAGAAATCATTTTGATTTGATTTAGTTCTTTTTTTTTTTTTTTGTTAGTAGGATTTAATGAGGATAAATTGGTAGTATTAAAATTTCATAGAAGGTAAAACGGTAGTTTCATCAAACTTAGACACCACTTATCACTTTTTATGGGGTGGATGAAGAAATCCATAGGTCCCAATTAATCACCATAGGCCCCAATTTAGCCAGGTTTCTTTTTCATTCATGAAATGTAATTTGGATCGATGCACACATAATTGTGAGTAAACACATCATACCTAGAGGCCACTACATATTTCAATGTGTAGCCTACAAAAAATGAATTGTCCTAAAAACCATCAGGATTTGGGGTATTTAGGACAATTCTCCTCTTTAAAGATTTGGGGTGAAATTCTCCTCTTTCAATGGAGATCATATCTTTTTAGAAGACCAATTACCTAAATGGTTGGACTGCGATCCTAAAAAGCATTCCTCTCCGATTTATCGGTTCTTTGCTCAATTGTATTTAGTCTTCTTTCCGGTGTACCGACTCTTCTTTTGTTGGAATACTAGGTCTTGTACTAGTCTAGTGTGTTCTTTCTATTCCCTTGATGATGTACTAATTCTGCTTATTTGCTTATAATGAAATGGAGTTTAACAAAAGAAAAAGAAAAAAGAATTGTCCTGCAGTTTGATTGATGCACATATACACCTGATTTCTTAACCATGAGAGGAAAAAAAATTCATACTATCCAATCTATCTCTTGTTGGCGATATAGCAGGAAGGGTATGCCTCATATCAGTTGTCCAATCATGCACCTCTAGACCGACTCAAAGTACACTGCTGCCCTTTAACATCCACCATGCGTACTAAAACATAATCACAACCGTCTACACTAGATATTTGAACCTTTAGATCGAATGATAAAGCAGAAACGAACGAAACCCCAAACCTAACGGGCAGAGATCGAAAACAAAGCTAACCCTAAAAACCACAGCCGCTTCTTCATCAAATCAGCAACAAATACATCTCAGCAGCAGAAAAATCATGGCAGATGATGGTTCAATACGGCATCATCATGTACAAAAACAACAAAGATATCTTGGCACTATGATTTCTCCTCTCAATAGTCAAAAATTGCATATCTTTCAACACCAATAATTTCTTTGTTGTTTCTGAATTGTAGTTCGAGTAAAAGAGATGAGTAATGGAAGAAGGAACATTGAGAAGGGGAATCAGCAAGGACGACTGAGGCATATTCTCAAAATATTGATTTTAGTTCTCTCACATATTGATTTGCCACCTAGACATTCCTTTTTCAGTTTTCTTTCATTTTTCTGCTCAGATGCACGAGAAATGATCTGCTAGTTTAGAGGTTCTCCAATTCATAATTTTATTAAATCTAAGTTTATGTATGTCAAACAATTACCAACATTAATTTATGATATCAAGAATTCTACAGTTTCGTGGTTTTTTCTAATTTTTTAAAAAATCGAAATGTGAATTTCAAAGAATAGGTAATCTCTACTGTTTGTGGCAAGGACTAAGAATTGTCAGGAAACAGTGGAAGGATGTGTACGTGTTTGAGTCCATCTACCATTTGTATTCTCATTTGTTCCTTAAATCTCAAAATTTTGAAATTATCAAACCCATCTTGGTTAGTCTCAATTTGTTGATATAGAAAATGGTCCTTAGATCAAATGAAAGAACCATTTTTTGGGACCATGGTTTTTTTGAGGGGACCATGGTCTTATTAGGCCACCTTCCCTCTAGTTATAAGGGTTGTCCTAATGCGTTGAAATTACTAACCTACCCTTAACCTAATTTAATTTAAAACCAACCTAATAACCACCTCTCTCTCTCACTCTATATATAACCACCACCTCCTCCCACCACCACCGCCCATCACCGCTGATTACTACCACCACCACCTCCGACCATCACCACCGCCCACCGCCGCCGATTACCACCACCACCTCCTCCCACCACCACCGCCGATTATCACCACCACCACCTCCGATTATCACCACCACCAACCACCGATTACCACCACCACCAACCACCACCACCACCTCTCTCTCTCTCTTTTTATATATATATATAGCTTAATTTAAATCTTTAGCAAAGATATCTCACAAACCCATTACTTTTCGTTTGTTTTTGGTTGAAAAAATGAGAAGTAATCATCAAAATGAGTTGAAAATGGAAGTTATGGAGAGGTTTAATGGAGGTTACAAGTGTTGAGTTCGGTTACTTGTTCATCTCACAAGGCAACCGAACTACACATTGGATGAGTTCGGTTACTTGTTCATCCTCACAAAGCAACCGAACTACACCTTCGAATGAGTTCGGTTCTATATGCTTTATAACTATGTTACCGAACCGACGAGTTCGGTTGTTTCGCATAAATGTATAAAACTCCATATGTAACCTTGACTCTAGGTTAAAAACATAAGAAAAAAAGTTGCCATGTAAATCCTAACCTTACCGTTTTTCCCATTATTTTTATTTCTCTTATAACCGAACTCTATCAACTTTGTTCGGTTATTTCGCAAAAAAATCTTAAAACTGCCATGTAACCGAACTCTACGGTTAAAAACATAAGAAATTTTTGTTTGTTAAGTTCGGTTGGTTGTGCAATTGATCTCAAGTTTGCGAAACAACCAACTTATTAAACTTAGTTCTTGGATCGCAAAAGCATGCGGTTGCGAACAAACCGAACCTTATATACTTGGTTAAAATTTATTTGTACGTAAAGTTCGGTTAGTTGCGAACCAACCGAACATAACGCCGCATGTCGAGCTTCCATTAATATGAAGTTCGGTAACTGCGTGTTTGGATCAAGCAACCGAACTACACCTTCAAACTAGTTCGGTTACTTGTTTATCTCCCAAAGGAAACCGAACTACACATTCAAATGAGTTCAATTTACTTGTTCATCCTCACAAAGCAACCGAACTACACCTTGAGATGAGTTCGAGCACTTGTTCTTCATATAAAATAACCGAACTGTTCAAAATCCAGTTCAAAATTTTACATTTTTGGGGAAGTTTTTACCAATTCAACATACATTATCTAAGTTTGGAGCATACTTGTTCACCTAAATACTCTTCCTCCGGTTGTGGTTGATAAAATCCAACATTTGAATACTCAAAGGGGGTGAATTGGAAAAAAAAATTATTTTTCATGTTTTTCTCCTTCATCTTCTCTAACTCTACTCTCACAATAATTCTACTCAACTAATAATAAACCCATCTTTTAATTTAATCTCACTAATTGTTTCTAACTAAATCATTTCACTAATCATAACCTAAAATTAATTAAGAGGGTAAATTAGGTATTAAATGAATAACTAGATATGGGGTGACCTAGAATTACTTCTAATGTCTTTACCCAAAATAAAACCATGGTCCCCCAAAAAAAGGCTGGTCCCCAAAAAACGGTTCAAATGAAAAGTTGCACCACTAGTATAAACACAGCCCAACCCAAAATGGCTATATTGCATCTACTGTTTGTGCTCTCTTCGGTTCTCACCTAACCCATCTTAACTAGTCCCATTTTTTTGTTATAGAAAAGTGTGTTTAGATCAACTGATGGTAAGAGTCAGTTGATAACCTTGCTTTGTGATGAATGTAGCAAAGCTGCAGCACCTAGTAGTGCAAAACCCAACATAGGCTTAAGCCTTGCCCTTCAGCAAATGAAGTCTGAGCAACAAGTGAAAAACCCACAAAGCAGCTAGTTTCCTTTACTTTTGAAAGATAATTAACAATTAACATCAAAAGGATTTCAGTCAAAACCCGCAAAGCAAACGATAACATTGTTAACAAGAACACCGTAACAGTAAACATTATAAGGATTTCACCTTAACATAAGCAAAGTGAACTAACAACATAAGCAAGACAGACACCAAAGTGAACTAACAACATAAGCAAGACATACAACATATGTCACAACTGTTGCTAAAAACTTAGTAAACGAGATGAGAAATTCACCTTCCTTTTGCAATGTAAGTCGCACCTGCTGCAGCAAGGATAGTGGTGGCAGAAGATACCAATGCCCAAATGTTAGAATTCCTCTTGGCAGATTTGTTCAGCTTCTCAATCTGTTGAGTCATTTCTTCCATTTTCTTATCCTTATTCTTCAATGCCTTTTTAATGCTTCCCAACTCGGATGCAAATGGTTGCATATCTTCCTCGATTTTCATCATATCGATATCTGATTCAACACTTGCTTCCTTCTCTTCATCTTCAGCCCTGCACATCATTTCTGCAACATTCTTCAACATCAACAAAGCCTTCTCAGCATTCAATGGAGGAGCATTCATCTTTTCAAACTCAACCAATTTCTGCTCTAGCAATGACTTCTCTTGAACCAACATTTCCGACCGAGTTTCCAACTTCTTCATTTCTTTCTTTTGCTTCTCAATCTCCTTCACTGCGTCAATTATGATGTTTTGCAATTTCACGACTTTCAAACTAAAACTCGACTCTTCCTTTTTCTTCAACACGAGTTCTTTCTGTATTTCACTCTTCTCAGCAGCAACCCTTTTGAGATTATCATTCAAAGACCATACCTTTGATTTCAGACGCTTATTAGCTTCCATTTCATCTCTGTAAGCCTTCTCGAGCTGAGATTCCAACATTCCAAGCTCAGCCAATTCATCTTCCATCTTTTTCATCTTGGTTCTCTCAATAACATCTTTCTCTTCAACAATTTCCTTCATTTTCTTTCTTTCGGAATCCAATTCCACTTGCAACATTTGTTGTTTCTCTAAAGCTTCAGTATAGCCTTTTCTCCATTTCACATTCTCTAAAGCCACTTTGACAGACTGATCGGCCCTGTTCTTTTCAATTTTGTTCTTCTCCGCAACAATTTCATCCTTCTCTTGTTTCAATTCCTCGACCATCTTCTCCAAATCAATCAATTTCTGCTCAATCAAACATTTCTCAGACAATAAACCTTGAAATGCTTCGTCTCCTTCTGCGACTTTGTTTCTCAGCATCTCATCATTCTTCTCTAATGAAGCAATCTTTGCAACAAGCTCCTGAACATGTTTCTGCAAATACAATCCATCACCATTCTTGTCCAATGAAGCAATGGTTGCAACAAGCTCCAGAACATGTTTCTCCAAATCATCAATTTTGCGCAACTGATAAAGTCTATTCTTCTCAATATTCTCCTTCTGCAATACAATCCTTTCCTTGTCTTGCTTCAAATCATCAAACGCTTTCAAAGACTCGGCCAATCTCTTCTCAACCGCTTTCTTCTCAGTTTTCACCGATTCAAGGGTTTTCTTTACTTTGACAAGCTTTTCATTCTCCGTTTCTACCTCACTGACTCTGTTCTGAATCAACATTTCATTCTTCTCCAACTTTTGATTTTCGATTTCAGATCCCTGGATTCCTCGACCTGAAGATCCAATTTCTCCTGAATCGTTTCCATTTCAGAAACAAGCTTTCTTTCACGAACTAGATCTCCATTAAGAAGCTCCACAGACTTCTTCAACTTGTTGATTTCATATTCCAATTCTGATTTCTCTTGCAAAACACCATTATACTTCAATTTCAACCTTTCGATTTCATCAGAATTTTGTTTCACTTTCTCTTCCACTACAATTTCTTTCTTCATTTCAGCTTTCACCTCTTCTTCAAGTTCCTCTTTCTCTGTTTCGAATTTCTGATTATTCTCAGATTCAAGTTCTTCTCTGGATTCCTGCAACTTATTGATTTGATCTCTGTTTTCAATTGTTTCATCCACTAAGATTTCATCTAACGATTTCAGATTTGTTAGTGTCTCATCTGCCGGATTTTCAATTTCTTCCATGATTGGGATTTGTTTAGGTTTTTCAATTTCTAGTGTTTCTTCTGCCGTCTCTTGATGGTTTTATTGTTGTTTCTTTTATTTTAGGGTTTAACATGAAAAAGAGATTGGAGATAAAATGTTAGGGTTTTTTCTTTTTGACAATGCGACACAACCGTTAGATCAAATCAAAGTTAGCCTTAGATAAACCTGGCAGATCTCCGATTTTTAGTAATATTCGCTTCTACTAGGGCATCCCGAGTTGTGAGAGGCAAAACACATCCAATCATATAATTACAAGCTCTCAATCGAAGAAAAAATTACATTTGATCCAAATCCAAACTTACAAGGACTAAAGAGTGATAGATCTGAACAATAATTTTCTGACGGCTGTAATGTTTCTATAGCCGGCCGTGATTGCTTATAAATCAGACGGCTGTGATATATTATGCTTATAAGGGTTAGAGAACTTCCCATTTCTTTCAGGGATACGTTTTCACCGTTTGTTTCATTTTTACCTATTAATCTAACGGCTATGGCACATTTGTGTTACGGTAAAAGTATGAATAGATAATAAGATGGACGATTTGAACAGCATCGAAGCGTTTTCTAGCGTTGGGGTATTATTTGGGTGAGTGGCAAATATGTAATTTGAAGAATATAAGCCCTAATCGTCAAGGTTCTCCTATAAAATCAATATAAGTGCCTCTCTATGTTCTTCTTTCTTTAGCGCCGCCGCCGCCTCATATCTGTTTGACAATCTCCTACACCTCCACCTCCTGTTGTATTACTATTTGTTAAGGTTTCTAGATCGATTTGTGTGTGTTTGATTATATATTAATTGTAGATTGCCGATGCGATGATGATGTTTAATACAATCCAACTACGAGACCTCACTTTGTGGAAGGTCAGGGAAAACAAGTTTTAATACATCTGAGCATCCTCCAATTCTGTTCAATCTCTTAGTTTTTCGAATTTATTTTTTAGGGCTTTTACTATGTACTTTGAGATTCCTTTTTTTTTGGTGAATTGAATTAGATCTTAGGGAACTAGTTTTGTTTGAATTCACTGGCCTAGTCTTTTAGATTTTGCTGATTGTTCATTTTAATTCACTTTGTATTGATTTCCGAAATTGATTATTCACGTAGATTATCATCTGGGGCTTTTGACTGAAAGTTTTTGTTTTCCCCTTTATGTTGCAGATTCAACATAAAGCTATCAAGTCAAGGCTGTTGTGACAAAGCGTGATTCGGTAAGCAAAAGCAGGATAATTTTATCAGTTCCTTCAGACTGAATATTTTCAGCTATGCCTATTCATAATCAGCAACATCTCCTGTAATTGTGCAAATCTTTACATGTTTGATGTCATTCAAAGTAACTATGTCTCTTCTTACTGTTTAAAATTGCTACTACTTATTTGCAGGATATGTCTAACGAGGACAAAGCTGATTATGGGACGGGAAATCTTGACAAACCTATCAAAAAATGCCTTAGGCCAACAAAACCATTAGAGCATTTTATTCACTGTAGTTATTAAAAAATTCTTAGTATGTGATGGAATTGATGAGCTAATTTTCCATGTCAAATCTTACTATGTGGTTGAATATGGATAGTCCAAGTTAACAGCGTTCAATAGATATTCCAAGCAACCTGCATGTTCATGAGTAGGGGAAAATTGTGGCTATGTTGATTGAATTGGTGATGCATATGAAACAATCCGTCCAAGTTGGCACTTGTGGGTCTTGCACTTGTTGCACAACTGATCACCCATTTGCTGTGAAGGTGAGACTTAAGAGGCAGCTCAGAAAACCCAAGATGCATGAAGATCGCATAAACATGGATGCTATAAATTTCAATATAATCTAAATGGGGTGTTTCAAGCCAGTCTAAGAGATACTATGTGGGAATGGAGAAGAAAACAAATCCAACTTGGCCATGTTTAATACAATCCAACTACGAGACCTTACTTTGTGGAAGGTCGGGGAAAACAAGTAAAAATACATTTGAGCATCCTCGGATTCAATTCAACCTACTTGTTTTCGAATTGAATTAGATCTTAGGGAACTAGTTCTGTTCAATGGCCTAGTCTTTTATATTTTGCTGATTGCTTAGTTTGATTCACTTTCAATTGAGTTTCGGAATTGATTATTCACGTAGATTACCGTTCTTTGCCGCTGCATTCACATACAATCGCTCTGTTTGTTCAGCTTGTGCACATGTGAATCAACCCGGGCTTTTGACTGAAAGTTAGTTTTTGGTTTCGTTGCAGGCTCATAATATGTCTAACGAGGACAAGGCTGATGATGGGACAGGACATCCCGACAAACATGTCAAAAAATGCCCTAGGCCTTATTTTGACTCGTGAAATTTTATATGATTTAGATCGTTAGATAGATTGGGCTCTGCTACTATTTAATCTTCCAGACCTAATAGAAAGGCGTAATAAGGATGGAGACCCGGCCTTTATTCATGTTGCTAGTATCTATGAGGAAAATCGAGTCTCAGTATTCGGGTATATTATCCGTGACTGTCATGGTACTCCCATTTCTGCATATTCTGAATGTTTTGTTACTGATGAGATTGAGCCCGTTTCAGATTTTTATCAAGTATGATTCAATTGTTACTACATCATGTGAAGTAGCCTTTGCGGTTCATGATTGTTACAGTGGAGAAATAAGTGGAATGCGTATTAAAAACAAGCAGGACGATAAGGTCGCTGATTTTTCTGTAGGCATCATAGAAAATCTCTTGAAATGAAAACATTATAATCCTGAGGAGAATCATTTTTATTTTCATATTCATCCAGATCCGATACCAGATGAAAATCCTGCAGTATGTCTGGTAGGACTTGCAGCAAATGAGAGGGAGTCAAAACTTCAAATTTCATTTAATGTAGGTCTGCAGAAGATGCCACTGGGCAAAGACAAACTTGCTGAGCTGCGGAAACGTCTCCACGAAGAAGCAAGTACCCCAAGCTTCTTTCATCCTTGAGTGTGTTTTAACTCTCCAGAATTCTTTTCTATGCATCCCCTTCAATGCAAATTATTTGGAGATCATGACTTACAGCATTGGGCTACATCTATAACTGGGATACAAAATCTGGTTCAATATGGATATTCCAAGTTAACAGCGTTCAATCCATATTCCAAGCAACCTTCATATTCATGAGTAGGGG
Source organism: Papaver armeniacum (assembly GCA_023531295.1). Classification (NCBI taxonomy): domain Eukaryota; kingdom Viridiplantae; phylum Streptophyta; class Magnoliopsida; order Ranunculales; family Papaveraceae; genus Papaver; species Papaver armeniacum. The sequence goes on along the minus strand of JAJJWW010010730.1, from coordinate 66,305 downwards.
AAAATTGTGGCCATGTTGATTGAATTGGAGATGCATTTGAAACAGTCCCTCCAAGTTCGCACTTGTGGGTCTTGCACTTGTTGCCTATGTTGTAAAAGGCGAGCGCCTGGAGCGCTTAAGCTCCAAAGGCCCCCTAGGCGCAGGTCCAGCGCCTAGCAGAAAAGGCTCCCAAGGCCCCAGGAAATGCCCAATGCTGCAATTTTCCATTTCTTCCGCGACGCCTAGGCGCGCCTTAGGCGCCAAAGGCGCTAGGCGCTAGGTTTGGCGCCTCGCCTTGCCTAGCAACAAGTTGTTGCACAATTGAACATAATTTTTTCAGATTGGCAAATGTACCCACTGGCCGATCAACATTAGTCATTTTTTACAAAGGTCGATCAGATGGTAACTAAACAAACTAACGGGCCTTCAATGTAAGACTTGAGAGACTAAGTAGTCAGTAAAGATCCGATCCGATCCGACTTTATGGCCCATAAAGATATTTGTTTGGGTATCCATTGCCCTAAAAACACTATCATACTCTTCTACCCTAAATGTATCATTGGCCGTTGAAACATCTATAAAACAAACATTCCGTGTTCATTTCTCTCATTGTTCAGATTCAGATCTCAAATTTCTTTCTCATCCAATATGCATTTTTCAACAATTTCCTTTTGCCTCACTGATCCAATAATCATTTCTACTTCCATCATCATAAATTATCTGAAACAGCCAGAAGAAGAAAATGAAGATAAACCTCAATCTGCTTGTTAATGATTCACTCACACAATGATTTATCCTCTCAAAACTCAAGTTTTCACCATTATCATCATGTAACAGGTAAACTGGTCTTTTTTGTAGGGTTTTTTTTAGTATTCATTAATTATTCAATTGTTTGATTTTAAGTCCATGAATTTTTTTGTGTGTGCAGGGAATTTTGTTAAAGCAAGACATCTGGCTCTCCACCAAACCCAACCCTCGATGGTTGCTGAGGTCGTTTACTGGAATCCTGTGAGGCATGAGCAGTTCCCCATATCTTTTGTGCGTGATCTCGGGTTGATTTTGGGTTTAATGCCACCGATTCACAACATATGCCTCTGGTTGGTGTTATTGTTGTGCTGAAAAAAATTTAATAATGATGGAGCATGTTTAGAGATTGATGTGGAACAGCTTATTTTCAAATCTTTGCTCTTTGCGAGTTATGATGGTGGCTGGGGGTCCTGATTGCAAGAGACTAGCTGAGAGTAGGAATTGGACTCAATGCAGTTTTTTTTTTTGGAAAAAGCAAAATTCATTCAATAAAAAAGTGTTGAGAAAGCACTTGAGAGATACACAAAAATCTACAGCACATACACAGCTGACAATGGATTACCGAGTCCTTTCCCCTATTACAAGTTGATTACCCATGGTGTTCTTAAAAATCCCCCGGTCGTGGATGAAGTCTACAAACTTAAAACGTTTAAAGGTTCATGAACACTAGCCCAAGAAAATGCACTTGAGACTCAATGCAGTTACATGTAGGATACTTAGATGTTGGCCTGCTGCGGGGTTTGCAAAGGAAGATGGTGAAATTGTAATATAGAATTTCGGTTCCTTTATCTTCTTCTGGTTTCCATTAGCTTCAAGAGTTCTTTAAGATATGTTGTAGCAATCGTATCCTGTTTTATTGAAATTTACTCCCTCCGTTCCAATTTAGATGATGTTGTAGAGTTTTTCACGGAGATTAAGAAACATCAAAGAGAGTAATTTTTTTCCAAATCTGCCCATTTTAATACCTTCCTAAAAATTTGAACAACCTAGTTTTTTGTTTCTAGATTCTACTATAAATTATGAATCCTCATATAATTCCACTTGGGATAACCAAATATCCTAAGGTAATAGAGAATAGATTCAAAATCTTAAATTAGATTAATTATCTCTCATTGATAACAAGGGCAATGAATGTTATGTTGTGATTCCAAAGCAGGGGTAAATCAGTGAGAATTTAGAGAAAATAGCTAAACTCTCATCTATTTTGGAACATACAAAAAACCCTAAAACATCACCTAAAGTGGAACGGAGGGAGTATCATTTTATTATCAGTTGTGTACTCAAATTTCATGGATATAATTCTTCAATTTTTGGCATGAGATGCATTGTTAAGGATCTGGATTTATCCCGGAATGTGACAACAGCATACGCATCAGATATTCAGATTCAGAATCATCGTTTTGCATCCTGGCTTTACAGTTCCGCTTGTTTTGTCTTAGATTACTTCATAAGTACCGTCTGTCCTGTAAGAATAAATATTTGTTGTGCTAGACCTGCTGGTATAGTTTTGAGCTGTGCTAGTTTAGTGATGCAAGGTAAATATGGTGTTAGTTCAATGATTCTGGTGATGGCAGTTTCTTCTATATCCTGCCCTGTCAATCTCAACCTTCAGCTTTGCCCATATTCAGGATATCAACACTGTTCTTCTATTATTATAGTTCTACAAGTGTTACTGCTGCATCTGAAGGAATTTTCTGGTGTGACTTTCTTACGGTAGTTGTGCAAACTGAGTGTCTTATGTACTCTTACATCTATGGTTTAGCATCTAAACAACATGCTCCAATGTGTCACTCCGTGAACCCCAAAGATTCATATTTTTCAGTCTTGGGACAATATAATCTAAACTCATACATCTATTGTTTAGCATGACTTTGTAGCTTCGTGAAAAACTTCTTAGGAATTGTGAAATCATTTCATGAGAAACTACCGGTCCCCCACAGATCCCGTAAATAAAGAATGACATGTAGGATTAGACACTCACTTTGGTTTACATTGATAGCGCGTTTGGATACAAATTTACTTCCGACTTTTGTTTCACGAAAAACTGACTTTTATGCTTTTAAAAATCATTCCACAATATTATTATCAAACTGACTTCTGACTTTTTGACTTCTAGCAGTCAAAAATAACTTTTGAGGGTGCATCCAAACACGATATTACTCTCGGACACATGTTGACTTGACTTCGTTTAACAAATGTTGACTCGAGTATACTTGATCTTGAAGTGCTGGCGTGCATCGTAGGCTTTTAACTGAGGATAGTGATAAAATTGGAGATCTGTAACAATTTTGATATGGAAAATTAGAGTTTACGAAGATTGATCAAGTAATAGGGTATATAATCATCTTACTCATGAACCAAATCAGAAGTTAAAGGCTTCTACAGATGGTAGTGATAAAATTGGGGATCTATAAAAAATTGCTATGGAAAATGGGTTTCGGTTCTTCTTCCTCATGAACCAGATCAGAAGTTAAAAGGTGATTCCGTAAGCTTTACTGTCAGGTAATTGTTACTGAAACTGAAATATTTGCAATGGGTTTATGTTTTTCAAAGATAATTTCTATTTCTGATCGCAAGAAATCATCAGCAGCAGCATCCGTCATATTTTGTAATGTTGATATCTTAACTCAGATTTTATTGCGTTTACCAGTAAAATCTCTGTTGATATGTAAATCGGTGTCGAAACAATGGTTTTCCATCATTTCCGATCCATATTTCTGCAACGAATACAATAATCTTCAAAACTCACTTCCAATTCAAGGACTATACACACAAACCTTTGAAATGCAATTAGGTGCTTCCGCAAAACTCGAATATGTTCCCTTAGATGGATCCTCATCCCTCCCCCTTCAAAACCCTAAGTTATATTGATGATCCATTAGGTATAATCATTTTGCAATCCTGCAATGGTCTCATATGTTGCAGGAGCAATGTTGCGATACTCTACAATGGCTTCTACAACTTCTTAGATCGTAAATATTACATCTGCAATCCTTCTACGAGACAATATTGCCAAATTGTTTGTGAATCTCAAAAACACGAGAAAGGTTTTGAAGAGCTTCTTAATGTCAGTTTGGCTTACGACCCACTCAAATCATCTCATTATAAAGTTGTTTGCATTTGGTTGGTTTCAAAACTTTCAGCCGGGAATTTCAATTGTCAAATTGAGGTATACTCCTCTGAAACAGCTTATTGGAAGCTATCTGGGGAGGTGTTTTCCCTACCTATTCGTAACTCCTTTGATTGTTGTGTTTTGGAGTGGTTCATTGCATTGGATTGACACATTCAACACAGGGAGTACTTTTTGTTTCAATGTTAATCAAGAATTAAGAATGGAAATGCCAATATATGATAAAAAGCAAGGAACGAAACCAAAATATTTTGTAGAGTGCAAGGGTCACCTATATCTTATAGTTAATCGTTTATCTTCACCTACCAGTTTTGAAATCTTGGAAATGGCGACCGACTAAACAGGGTGGAACATGAGATATCTTGTTAGTCTGGAAGAATTGATAATAGCATATCCAAGGTTTCAATCATATACATCACTTGATTATGATGTATTACTTGTCAAGGAAGGAGAAGAAGAGTCCCTGAACTTGGTATTCCGAGTAGGAAATATAGTTTTTTCTTATGATCTACGGGACATGAGGTTTAAGGAAATTCAACAACTTGGACCAGCTGAAAAACGCTATAATAAAGGTTGCTTATCAGTATGTTCAGACGCTCACTTGTGTTTGATTGTATACTTGATGTGAAAGATGTGTTCCGAACATCATGTCTCTGGTCTTTAAATTCGGTATGTACTAAATATGTAAGCACATTAGAATTTACATCTGACGATATTGCTTTATTAATGCTGAACTTCTTGAGTATGTTCTTAAGCTTTTTCGGGTTGCAGTAATACATTCCAGAACACGTTGTCCTGATACCTAACAGTGCTTGTAAGTTCTTAGGAACGTTGATATGAATCTATAATGTTAAACAGCATGACTAAATCTTTTAATCTTTGGTTAACACTATTTCTATAGGTTTAGTACTTTAGGCTTGATGTTTTTCATTTTGAAGGTGAAGAAAGAGTACTACTACCACAATCTCAACTGGAAGAGTTAAACACCATTTTCTGGTGCAGAGTAGTTGCATTCAAAGATTAAAATCAGAAATTTTGAGTCTATTGTTAATCAGGGGAAACACAATGTATTTAAAAACTGAATAGATTTGTAAATACAGTACACGGCCTGAAAACCAGTAGTAGTAACAGGCTAGTACCCGAGAGTTGAATAGTTCTTAACGACTAGCATAACTACAGACAGTTACCAGCAGCAGGGCCTCCTACAAACACCATACTTATCCCAAGAACTCGTAATGAAGATTATAGCATTCTGCACCTTTTAGCAGTACTTTCAGAGTGGAAGACCTATCAAAAGCAAGAAGAAGGTACAAACATCTAGCATAAATGAAAAATTGATGTGAATTTTTATGCCCGCTGCACTCACCCAAGTTAAGACTAATTTTCTCACCTCCAATGCACATCCCAAATCCAAAGGTTGGAAAGAAAAATTTTCTTCAAACCTCCTATTATTCCCAATTCCCTCCAAATAAACCTACTATTTTTCCCAACTCCCTCCAAATAACCCATGCTACCCGTGCGGTAATGGATTGCCACACTGACTTCCCCGCTTGTGATAAGCCTTTAACTTGCCAGTCAATGGCTACAATAAAAGCAGATTTGCTATAACCTTACATTTTCCTTAAAATTGCTGGATTGGCATGTTAGGATTTGCACCTGCTTCTCCACCATACAACTGAAACATTGTAAACATTTCCTTTGGCCAATTGCCTGAAATTGCTGTATTATTATCTTCCCAATAAACCGGTTACAAAGGACGGGATTCTGCCATCAAATACACATCGACGCACATCAGGTTTTTGGACTTTGAACTTGGTGGGCGCAAGCATCTACATCTTCATCAATTTCAGGCATTATGGTTACAAGCAGATGCTGTTTACTTCATCTAACTGCAACTGTGCCGATCCAGTGACTCTCTTCTTGTTAAGTTGTGGTACTTTGAGATTTGAACAAGAAAAATTTCATACAAGATTTGAACAAGAAAAATTTCATCATCATAGAGACCACAATCCGAAATTAGATTATATCACAAATTTCTGATTCTTCTTGATCAACTCTCTCACGGTTCTGCATCAGTTTCTTCCTCTTTCTTCACAGTGTCTAGATCCATCCTAATCTCCATCCTGATATCAATATCAGACAAGGAAATAACTCAGATGGGACAGTGATGAGAGCTTAGAAGAAACGTCAGATTTTAGAGGTTTGAGAGGAAATACCATAATGCTGATACAAATTGTAGTTGGTCGTGATTCTATTGAAACACCATCTTCCATGATTTCGTTGTTGCGGCGACGATCTAGTTTTTATTCTCTACACAAAGACAAATGAGGGAAAGGGAGGCACAAATAGAGGATGGCGGAGGCGATAGAACAATACTTCTTATAAGGGATTTACTGATCTTGTAATTTAGGGTTTATTTAATATCTCATTTTTGGTTACAGATCCAAAGGCTGATCAATACTGACACATCGGCTGAACGGTGGTGATTATTTATGGGTTTGATGTTAAGACCGACCGAACCAGTTATTAGTAAACCAATAATTACAGCCGTTGATGAAAATTATCCTAGCTAGGCCGAATTCTTGATATCCTAAAAGCTTTAAAATATGTGTATGGGTGTTTGTTGATGAACCACCATCTTCCATGATTTGTTGTTGCAGCGATGATGTTCTACTGTATTTGTTTTCAAGGTCAGGGTTTGTGGTTTTGTTTTGAGCTTTTGAAACGACAAGTAGAGAAGACGAAGGTTTTGGTATTATTCAAAAGCTTGATTACAAAACAAGTTATCCCTATGTCTAAATAGGCATATACTCCTTCACAAATATGGTGAGGAGATTTAACTCAATAGATATCTTTCCTAATACAGAAGATATGTCTTAACTATCGTATATCCAATAATATACATGTGAATTTCTTAATACTCCCCCTCAAGTTGGAGCATGGGGATCACGAATGCCCAACTTGCGAAGAAGAAGCTTAACTGAGGACGTCCAAGCGCTTTGGTGAAAATATCTGCAAGCTGAGAAGTTGTGCGAACATGAGAAGTGATAATAGCACCAATAGAAAAACAGGATTAGCAGCAATATGAAGAGCGGATTGGCTGTCACAGTAAAGACGCATAGGCTGAGAGTGAGACACACCAAGATATTTCAATAACACCTTGAGCCAAGTGAGTTCACTACAAGTATAAGCCTTAGGACGGTATACTTAGCTTCAGCCAAAGAACGTGATACAGTGTGCTACTTCTTTGTCTTCCAAGATATAGGTGAGCCTCCCCAAAAAATAAAATAACCGGTAAGTGATCGACGAATAAGGGGGCAGGAGGCCCAATCAGATTCACAGTAAGCAATAAGTTGAAGAGCATTGTCCTTACGTAGAACAATCCATTGACCCGGATGACTCTTAAGATAACGAAGAACTCGAAGAGAAGCTTTCCAATGTGCAACTCGAGGAGATTGCATGAATTGAGTCAATATGTGCACCGAATAACACAATTCAGGACACATAATAGTCAAATAAATCAAACGGCCAATAAGTCAACGATACTGAGATGAATCTTAATACAAAGGTCCGTCATCTAAAGCCAAACGATGATGTTGATAAATAGGTGAAAAGGCTGGTTTGACTCCAAGAAGTCAAGTTTCAGAAAGTATATCCAAGGTATATTTTCGATGAGATAAAAAATAAACCATCAGTACCTCGAGATATTTCAGTATCAAGAAAGTACTTAAGAGGACCTAAATCTTTCATATGAAAGCATCGACTTAAGTATGCCTTAAAAGTAGCAATAACAGCGGAATCATTCCCACCAATAATAAAATCATCAACATAAACAAGTACATTAATAGAATTCTCACCTCGTTGTAGAGTAAATAGAGAGTAATCAGCATATATAAGACTGTATAAATCCTAATGCCTGAAGAGCACTTGCAAGTTTAGCGAACCAATTACGTGGAGCTTGACGAAGACCATACAAAGATTTATGAAGACGACATACTTTACCCGAAGAAGTATTCGAATAACCTGGAGGACAGGGGCGGAGCCACATTAAGAGGTGGGTGGGCAATTGCACCCCCTCAAATGTAAGCTTCCAAGCCTAATTTAAGCAATTTTCCCCCATTTTAGTCATGTTAACCCTTTTGCACCCCCTAAAATGTGCACTGACTGATAACTTGCCCACCCATTTCTAGAATTCTGGCTCCGCCCCTGTTGGAGGAAGTTGCATATATACTTCCTCATCAAGATCCCCATGTAGAAAGGCATTGTGAACATCCATTTGATGTAACTTCCAATCTCTAGCGACTGCGACCGCCAAAAATGTTCTAACCGAAACCATTTTGGCTACAGGAGCAAAGGTTTCATGGTAATCAACCCCTTCAACCTGTTTAGAATCTGAGGATTGACTGTTGTTGCATCAGGGGTTGATCGGTACTTAATAACCATGAAAGGAAAGAAATACAATAAAAATGATGATCTCATAAGATAATTGGTTCATAATCTCTCTATATCTATGTATGAAATCCAAGAATGAGAGTTAATTTATTATGGGGATATCATATCAATTTTATGTGCCTTGATCTTCTCGTCCTAGACTGGCTCAAATTACACTGCAACCCTTAGACACTTCAGTGTACAAAACACATTATCACAACCACCTACAACATTTTTAATCTTAGGCAAGACGGTCATAAAGTAAGGTCAGTCATAAAATACTTTTCAGCCGTTAGATCCAGTAATCAGAAATAAACGGGGATAACGGACTAAACGGGCAGATGTACAACCCTTATAAAAAGAAAACAATTTTCTAGTGGGAGACCCAAAACCCTAGAAACAAATGAAACAAAAACATCTTCCCCATCTATCTACCGATGTTTGTTTTTTCATGAACAGCGGCAACAAATACATCTCAGCAGCAGATAAATCATGGCAGAAGATGGTTCAATAGACCATCATCAACTAGAACTAATTATCTTAGCATTATGATATTTCCTCTCAAAAATCTAAAATTCCTGATTCTCCAATTCCAACCAAATTCTCAATGGTACCCTTCCCTTGTCTTGAAATACTTTAGAAGACAGGGAACCATAAAAGAGATTAGAAATGGGAGAATGGTGTATCATACTCACCATTCATGGCCATAAAGAATACTTGATGAGATTTTGTTCAATTGGTAATTTTTGGTCTTCAGTGTGTGTGGATGAACAACACTGAAATCTATAAGACATGCAGTTTCTATCTCTAAATTTATGTCAACCAAAATGAAAATAGAAGTGTTTGTGATCTATTTTACTTTTTATTAATGAAATTATGCACACAAAAAAAATCATGTGTCATTGTTAAAGATTTTTATTTTCTAGATGTATGTAATTACCAAAATTATGATTGTTTTTTAAATATATGGAAAAATAGACCTAGAATCCACCATACAAACGACTGTGTGTTAGTCTACCAACTGTTTCCGGCGAGGATTAAGGATTGACCGGAAACAATACAAGTATGTGAATACAGTAAACTTCAAAACTCAATTTCAGTTCAAGGACTGTACACACAAACCCTTGAATTGGAATTAGGTGCTTCCGCAGAACTCGAATATGTTCCTCTTGATGGATCCCCAATGATTTTGCAATCCTGCAATGGTCTCATATGTTGCAGGAGCAATGTTGCGATATTCTCCAGTGACTTCTACGACTTCAAATATCGTAAATATTACATCTGCAATCCATCTATGAGACAATATTGCCAAATTGAGACAATATTGCCAAATTGTTTGTGAATCTCAAAAACACGAGAAACGTTTTGAAGAGCTTCTTAATGTCAGTTTGGCTTACGACCCACTCAAATCACCTCATTATAAAGTTGTCTGCGTTTGGTTGGTTTCAAAAGTTACAACTGGGAATTTCAATTATCAATTTGAGATATACTCATCCAAAACGGCTTCTTGGAAGCTATCTGGAGAGGTTTTCACCCGACCTAATCTTTATTACTTTGGTAGTGGTGTGTTTTGGAATGGTTCGCTGCATTGGATTGAAAGTTCTTCTTATTTCAATGTCAATCAAGAATTAAGAATGGAAATGCCAATATATGACAAAGAGCATGAAAGGAAGCCAAAATATTTTGTGTAGTGCAAGGGTCACCTTTATCTCATAGTTAGTCATTTATCTTCGCGTACCAGTTTTGAAATCTTGGAAATGGAAACCGACTACACAGGGTAGAAAAACTATTAAGAGTCATAGTAAATGGGTTAAGACCGGAGTACCAGTTTCATGTCACGTGTACACAAGGATGGCAGAATAAACCTTCCCTTACATAGATAGAAAATCTATTAGTAGCTCAAGAGACTCTGCTAAAACGATTTAGTAATTTCTGCAAGCGGAAATGAAGAGGAAGCACTCTTCAATAGTAAAAGAAAAGGAAAAATTAGAAAGAAAGATAAGGGAGACGGACCTAAAAATCCGCTGGAGAAGAGCTCTCGTCCAGGGGGAGCTAAAATGAGTGAGTACTCAGAAGAGTCCTCTGATGAGTCTGATAGAGGACAAGACCGTACGTGTTACCATTGCGGTAAGTTCGGTCACTTTTGCAGAGAATGTCGGTTTGAAAAGAAAAGCCGATTGAAGGAAATTTGGTGACAGTCGATAGTTACCTAATTGATAGTGAAGAAGAGTGGGACATGCAAGCATCGGTGGCCCTAGCTTAATTGGTTGAAGAACGAGAGATAGACTTCGACCGGCCTGGAAGCGAAGAAGCATTGGCTGCAATTTTTGATAGTGGAGGAGTGAAGTACGATTACGACTGGATCGACGATTCCGCGTGCTGCGATCACATCAATGGAGTCGAAGAGATGTTTCCTGATACAAGGCAAAGGACAAAGGAGATCGAATGGTGGCAAATGCTGACACAATTCAGAATTACCAATAGCTCGCATTGGTAAGACAACAACTGTTCCTCATCAATTCCAGCGAGAAAAGATACATCAGATACATGCAGATAAAACAAGGCAAGCAATAGGTGCCACAGTGGACGTTAAAGAGGATATTGTTGACCAGATAAATGGTAGGGGCATGTTACGATCACACTAGGAAGGATGGTAATGGAAAGGATATAACAGGCTGTGGAGAGGAAGTGCAGGTAAATGATAATGGTTACTGTTAAGAAAAAGAATGAATATGGTAGAAAAATGAAGATAAAAGGGTTTACAGACGAACCCTGGCGTCCAAGGCCTATTGAGGAGCCCTAGCCTCCGATTAACACAAGTGTTAAACAAAAGTTTTCTGATAATTCAATGTGATATCTTTTCCTTCCATTCATATCTCTTTAAATAAGGATACAAGATATTCTCATTATGCAACCGTAGATCCTACAAACTAGGAAAGTAAACATACTAATTCAAAAGACAACTAAGTGGATTTACTCAACTAACCACGTTCACCGCTAGTTGAACAAGTAAATCCACTTAAGTTATTCTCTAATAACAAACTAAAAGAAACAGAAGCACGTACTAAAACCAAACTATTTAAAATTTAAATTGGACCGTAACAGGGTAACACACAGATAAATAAGGTGTTCGATGAAGCGTGGCTAAGGTGGTTGACTCAGGAGACGGTACTTCCAGATCCTAAGAAATTTGGGGTAAAAGAACCACTATTCCAAGAATGTAATGCTTCAAGAACCAAACAAGAGTTAGCACCAGAAAAAGTGGAAGGCACACGGTTAAGGAGGAGAGAATGGAAGCACAAGTCAAATGCTAAAGAAGCCTGCTCACCTGTTCAAACAATGCTTGCGAGAGACATCATCGGTGAAGTGGGAAAGTCGGTGTTGAGGGGAGTGTTGAATATTCACCACCGACTTTGGTAGTGTTCACACCTATCTAGATAAACCTAGAAATATCTAGATTATTCTATATGCATGCTCTAGAAATATCTAGAGTACAATACTACTCACGTGCTAGCTAGAATTAGTTTGGTTATTTCTCCCTAGGTAAGCCGGTTATTTAGAGTGTCTCTAGAATGTTCAGTAGGATAGTATAAATAGGAGGCTAGTCCTCACTTGTAAGCATCGATCAAGTGAGAGTTGAGAGATCGAGTGGAGTAAGTGAAGTTGTTAATAACTTCAAGTAGGTGTGAGGTTGTGTTGTCTGTGAGTGAGTTAGCTAAGTTTGTAATCATTTTACTTGTGATCAATATAACTTAAAGTTTTCATAAGTAAAATTAGTGCCCACTTAGCTTCTCAAACTCAGCAGATAATGCTTGGATTAAAAATATTTGATTGAAGCTGCTGGTGGTATTCCGATCCATGTGGTAAGTTGTCATGTGAGAGTTGAGTGACTGCGATGTGTTAATTAAGGAGATGCGGGAGAATAATTATCATTCATCTGGATCCACAGCTGTCTAGAAAATTCTTAATTTCTGAGTTATCAGAAGCAACAGCTCGATCACCTCTGTTATTCAACTGACCATGGACACTGTAGTAAGAGTTGACTTCTTAAATACGCGTTACAGAAACACATGGTTTTTCAATAAAAAAACACATAGATAAGTTGAATATCTCAAATTAATTAGATTCGGATTTGTGTCCCATGTTGTTAATAATTTGACTCAATCGATTAGCATTCCGAAAGATATGTATAAAGGAGAGTAGTTGTCCCGAACGCATCAGGTATTTCCAATAATATATAATTTTCTTCATGAATAGTTGTTGTCACGAATAGAAATATAACTGAATAAACTCAATAGAAAGTGTTTTTCTTCTCTTCTTTCTTTCTTATTTTTTCTTTTCAAAAGAAAACTCAATAGAAAGTGTTGTCACCATCCAATATGGCAGGAGGTAATGTTACTGATGATGATGAGTTAGCTTTCCGAGTTGGGATTGAGTTGCGAGAGATGTCGATGTCTGATGATAATAATGATCTTGAAGAACCTAGCAAGACGATGAAGACATCTATTACTCCATTTGTTCTCGCATTCCGTAATCTAAGCTACAGCCTTAACACATGTACGGAAATGACATTTTCTAGTATTTTTTATCGGAAAGATACCAACAAAATGCCCAACTCTTCCAAGGAGAAAATGTTGTTGAATGATATCTCAGGTGAAGCTAGAGAAAGTGAAATTCTAGCTATTCTTGGTCCTAGTGGTTCCGGGAAGTCAACTTTGATTGATGCACTTGCGAACAGGATCTCTAATGAAAGCTTGAAAGGATGTGTTACGATGAATGGTCAATCTCTAGAGTCGGGGCTTCTCAAAGTAATATCTGCTTATGTCATGCAAGACGATTTGTTATTCCCTATGCTAACAGTTGAAGAGACGCTAATGTTCTCGGCTGAGTTTAGATTGCCTCGTTCAATCTCAAAATCAAAGAAAATGGCAAGAGTTCAAGATGTGATCGATGAGCTTGGGTTGCGTAGAACAGCAAATACCTTAATAGGAGATGAAGGTCTAAGAGGCATTTCTGGAGGTGAGCGTCGTCGTGTTTCAATTGGAGTTGATATAATTCACGATCCAATATTACTATTTCTTGACGAGCCAACGTCAGGACTTGATTCATCGTGCGCTTTCATGGTGGTGAAAGTCCTGCAGAGAATCGCTCGGAGCGGGAGGATAGTTATAATGTCCGTTCACCAACCTAGTTCCAGAGTTGTTGGCTTGTTCGATCAATTGATGTTTCTCTCGCAGGGTGAAACCGTCTATTATGGATCTCCCAATAATCTCTCACTTTTCTTGACGGATTTCGGTCATCCAGTCCCTAAGAATGAAGATATAACCGAATTCATGCTAGATCTATATCGTGGACTTGAAGGGATACCTGGTGGAACAAAAAGTATTGTTGAATTCAACAAACTGCGGCAGAAATTAGTAGAAAACCAGCAGTTCAATTCAGATTATTCAAATATGTTGGATGTAAGCATAAAACAACCAATAATAGTAAGGGGAAAACTCATTGACAGTAATTTTATGCACACTGCTCAAACATCGATCATCTCGAAATTTGCAAATCCATTCTGGGTTGAGATCATTATACTAGTGAAACGATCATTAACAAACTCAAAGCGGATGCCCAAAGTGTTTTTACTTCAACTTGGTGCTGTTGCGTTCGTAGGTTGTATCTTTGCGAGTGTGTATTGGCAGCTTGATAAATCAGAAGTAGGTATTAAAGAAAGAATAGGGCTATTCGCTATGGTAGTGACAACCATCTGGTTTGGTTCCATAGAAGTGCTCGCAGTATTCCTTCAAGAAAGGTACATCTTTATGAGAGAAACAGCTTATAACTCATACCGCCATTCATCTTACGTTCTATATCACTCAATTTTAGTCATAGCCTCGTTATTCATATATTCTGTATTGTTAGCATCATTGACGTTCTTGCCAATTGGTCTAGGTGGTGGATTTCCAGGTTTCTTTTTTTATTTCCTTGCGATATTTGCATCATTTTGGACAGCTAACTCGTTCGTGAGTTTGGTCTCAGGATTGGTTTCTCTAGTTGTGGTGGGTTACATTGTAGTATTGACTACAATTGCCGCATTTCTTCAATTCAGTGGTTTCTTTATACGTAGAGATAGAATTCCATCATTTTGGATATGGCTCCATTACATTTCTGCTTTGAAATATCCATATCAAGCCATCTTGTTAAACGAATTCGACATCCCAAATATGTGTCTGGTTGAAGGCATTGCTCCAAATAAGTCTTGCTTAGTCACTGGTTCAGATATAGTAAGAAAGCAAGACGCAACCGATTTAAGCAAATGGAGTTGCTTGTGGATTACTTTGGCAATGGGTGTCTTCTACAGAATTATCCTTTACATCGCTTTATTGTTTGGCTGCAAGAACAAGAGGAAGTAGTTCTGTACAAGATAATTTTCCGCATGTCTTGTAAGAGTGAGAATTTTTAATTTGTTACGTGATATTTTCTAAATCTTCAAGAACTCTTTCAATTTTTCGTTGAATTAAATAGAAATATTTTTCTCAAAAACCAACATCGGTTAACCAAAGTGGCAAGGGTATGACTCTCATATTTGATGTCAGAAATTTTAATTCTCCTCCCAACTAAATTTCTAAGTTATTTTGGGTTTGCATCGTAAATTTTTGCATACCTCCAGAACTAAGTCGTCATACATTTTCCCAGTGTTGAGTTTGTATCGTTGACCGCTGGGTTGCACAGACGCGGACGTGTAGATGCCACTACAAAATTCTCAAAAAACTAGGACGTGAACACGTATATATATTTTATTTATATATAAAATTATGTATTTATACAACAAAGTCAAGTTTTTCGATTCCAAAAATTAGAAAATAATACTACATGTATATAAATTTCAAAAGAAAAGGAGAGATCGTTTATTCATACACGCCGAAGGTCAAACAATCAATCAATATTAAACACATGGCACAATCAAAACGCATTGTTAGAACAACACATGCCCAACCAAGGGTACATATGATGTCATTTCCAATTAGAAAACCCTAACAAAGACTTAAATGATTGATTTAAATGTTTGTCTTTCTCCATTTAGTTAATAATTGTAGAAATAAAGGAAGAAGTTTAAATAAAATGAAAAAACAAAACGCTTCAAATCCGAGTCATCAGTGCGTCCAAACAAGACGCGCGTGGGATGCGTATTTTGGTGCATCGGACACGCGTCATGTCAGCGTCCAATGCGCGTCATGTGTCCGACGCCAGTCGGACGCGGACACGACTTTAAAAACGGAGTGTCCATGCAACCCAGGTTGACCGATTAGCCAGACTAGTTAACTACGGATTTGTCAAATCGTTAGGTTAGACTCAACATGTTTGACATTTCAAATTATTATGATAATTTCTATTTAAGTTAATTATTGCAATTTTTTGAATGAGTTTTGCATTGAACCGAAATTGATTTTATGATTATGATTAATTAGTTGTGTTCTCCATTGATGGTGCATACTAAACCTAGGATTTTTGATGTCCATGCATGCAACATACAATTATTCTTTTGAAAATCTACTTGTCTAGCTTTTTGCTAGTTCTTTTTTTTTTTCTCATGATCTGAAAGATCCTAAAGTTAACCTACCCATGATTGTTGGTTAGCCTTTCCTCAGTATTTTTAATCAGATTAGCTTTTAAGATTCCAATAACATATGATCAAGTTAAGTATCGTTGGTTAGCCTTTTCTCAATATTTTTAATAAGGTGAACTCTTAAGATTCCAATAATATGTGATGATTTTATATTTTTCTTTTTGAAGCATTTATGACTTTATATTGATTGTGTACTATTGCAGGTCATGGAACAACAAGTATCAAGTAATGTTCCGACAACCGAAGAGACCGTCTTGATTATTGTAACCCTAACTCCTCCGACTTCACTCCGAAAAATCATTCTTTTACCATGAATTTGGATCCCAAGCTTGAGCCACAATCTTTCGACAATTCAAGTTATGAAGAGTCTCTGAACTAGAACGTGAATTTATTGGACATTAATGGTAACATAGTTGCATCCGGATATAAGGTGATTAGTTTGGAAGGTGATGTATGTCACCGCAGAATTATTCAAAAGAGCGAGAGAAAAGTTCGCATAAAATACGTCTATGATGATATTGACCAAATTTGGGACCCTCCTCAAGGTGATGATTACTGTAAACTATCTTCTTATGTTGCTTGTGGTTAGGTGATATGGAATTACAAATAAAACTTTGTGTATTTTTTTACGAATTAGTACTATCAAGAAGACATTTAATGTTGTAATTTTATTTTATTTTTAGTTTTCATTGTTTAGTACTGTTTAAGAGTGTGTTTAAGATATTAGTTGATGTTGAAACAAATTTATTTTTAATAATTTAATTTCCATTAAATTTATTGGGTGCTATTTTTTAAAATTATGCACATGTTTTTATGGATTTTGGGAAAATATAACAATATGGTGGGTTGAGGAAAGTTGGTGTACATGGAAGGGGAAGAAAAATAAAAAAAAAATTAATCATTGCGCCTATTTTGTTGCAATAATGTATGTAATACATACTTTTTATAGTGTGATTTAAATTAATTAAGGTCAATCTTGTTAGTGTGACCACTAATTTTATAATACGAAACAGAAGGGATTTTTGGGCTTAGACGGTCGGATAACATTTTAAGAGATAAATGTTGCATTCGACCAATCCAGTCTTATCCCAGAAAATTAAATACATCCGAAGGATGTAATATTTGTAACCACCTTTAACTATGGATATATGCATTGACAACCCTCATAATTATAGTTCCTCACCAACTAAAAACATTAGTGCATCAATGAAAAAATCCTTACACAACTATGTAAAACTCATATTTTTGGGGGAAAAAAAATGTTTCATATCTTTTTAAAATCAAATTATCTCACTTCCATCAACCTACAAAGAACAAACAACATTTGAACATTTACGGTTACAAATGTAAAAGCCTTATTTCTTCCTTGAAATAAATTAACTGTCCTTCATAAACCTGCAGAGAACAAAGAACACTATGTTAAAAATATAAAAATATCATTTCCATTTGACCTTTTTTTTTCCGAAACAATCGAAAATAAAAATAAATACACACAATTGAGATCTATCCAAATAATGGATCACCAAAACATTTCACATCAGTCATAAGCCTTATTTTAATTTTAGTGAAAAAATAAATGCTATTTTAAAGCGTATAATTGACATAGCTAAGATATGTTTGTTAGAGCATGGCTCGGTTGAACCCACCAAGCGTTTGTATGTCAAGTTTGGTTGTCATATTTTAGTGAATCAAAACTCATGTTAAGAGTCGCTTGATTATGTACTAGAGTTAAACTTCGTATAGGTTAGCTTGAAAGTATTAGGATATGAGACATTACAAGTATTGCGAAGACTTGAAGATGTGAAGAAGCAAGGAGCTACAACAACAACAATCATCCTTCCACTTGAGGTTAGTGATATTTGACTTGAAATGTTTCATTCCCTAACATATCTTTCAAGTCGTGCATATTGAAAACATAACTGTGAAGCATATTTGAACTCTAGATAGACATATTATTAAGGAATACAATACGAGATTTATTGCTTAACCATTAAACTTTGTAGATAAGACATCGCCATAATCATTTGAATGCTATTGTGATTATGTATGGGTATGAGGTGAGGATTTCATCCTAGGGAACAATGTTTACATGTGTTCTAAGGAAGTAAGTTCATAAACTTGTTTGTGGAATCGAAAAAGGAAATTGTCAGTGTTATTGGTTTTGTTATTCATTGCATATATCTCTTATGAACAACTAATATGTGTGATAGAGTATAACCGCTCACAACTTGTTGTGTTCTTGGTAGAACTATTCACAAAGGCCTGACTTATGTATTGGTATAACTTTTATTAGTAAAACTGATCTTAAGTAATCACATATATGTGGTATGATATGGTTTGTATGTCTGACAACTTTTGGGAGAGGGGAACCGATCCTAGTAAGGGGTGCAGTACATCAAAGGGGAACCGATCCTTGTATGGGGTGCAGCAAGGTTTATAACAGAAAGGGGAACCGATCCTATGGACATGTGCAACACGTTTTTAGGCAAAGGGGAACCGATCCTATGGACATGTGCAACACATATAAGTTAGATACCATACCGATCCTATTACCTATCATGTTTTTGGAAAGCTAGTGTGACTATGCATCCTACTCACATGGAGGTCAACCGAAACTTGTTTTGGAAATCCCATGATTGTTATTGAATGTTGGTTTGATCAATCACATAGTTCTTGGAAGGTAGAACTAATTCTAAACTTGTTAAGTGTGGCAAATCGGTTTCAAGGTTGTAAGTGTGAAGAGAACTTACAAAGTTAAGATGTCGACAAACTTTGAACACGTGATGTGAATGTTTATTTCAATAATTGTTCAAAGATATTCCTTAACAGATAAGGGAAGAGAATCCCAGGATCGAAACATAAGTAAGTTACGAATCTTTTAATTAAGGTTATTAATTTCATTTTGTAGGGAAATTACAGAATTAATAATGTGCATTTACTAATTAGATTTTTCGAGAGATTTCGATCGTTATTTTTGGACATAACATTTCCGGAATTATGGAAACCGAATTTGTGCTTTAATGAATATCTTGAGAATATTTTCGGTTTTGGAAATTCCTTGGTGTCCAAACTTCCTTGTCCATAAATACACGAAGTTTGCCTTTCTAGCAAACTAATCCTTCGTAACAAAAGATTTACTCTTTTGTTGTTGTTACTGTGTAGCCGCCTATTTGGAGAAGATAGTAACCTAATTTGGAGAATATCTCTTACGGCCGCTCAATTTAAAGTCTTCTTTGGGATTGAGAAGCTCTAGCGCGACCCGTTGGTGGGAAACTAGATAATTGCGGTTTATCTTTGTTTTCGATTGATTTGATTGACTAATGGTGGTTTAAATCTGATTGCACCTAGTTTGTTTATTCTTGAGAATTTTCTCTTATGATATAAGATTCACTCAAACTAGTTCAGAGTTCCGACAGGGATCTTTAGACTGTTGTTAGTTCTAAAGACGATCTTGTGATAATCCATTGTTAATAGACTTCGTTCTATGCGTGATTGATCACAAGAGATTCAAGTGATTGTGTGCAGGTTTTTATTGAAGATTTAAGAAGATTTGAAGACAAAGAAGATATTGAAGATCTGACTTGGGTTTTATAATCTTTGGTGTGCACAATACTTATTTCGGTAAAAGAGGATCCAATTAATAATCAGCTTATCTCTGTGGTAGATTAGATTGATTAATTGAGTAGATCGGCATCAATATGTTTCCTTGTGATTAAAGGTATTGATTGGTTTAATCTTAAACGATTACCTTAGAGTGATTGAACATAAGATAGATCTAAGGACCCGACGAAGGAGTTTATGTTAAGATAAACGGAATCATATCACTTGGTTGAATAGAGTTGATACCAAACTGTTCCTTTACTGTTTGGAATACGAACCAAAGAAATTGTTCCAAGTACGTGACTTATTCACAAGTCGAAGGGCGTGGGAATACAGACGGAACTAAGTGAACTATAGGGTTAGTTACTTGGTCTCAACTATACGAATTTAGGTGTAATTTTGTGTAGCGGCTTAATCCCCGAGAGTATTCAATTCTGACAAGGTCCTGGGTTTTTCTACATTTGCGGTTTCCTTCGTTAACAAAATCTTGTTGTGTCATTTACTTTTATATTCCGCATTATAATTGTTTTATTATAATTAAAGTAAATTACACAAACGTTAATTCCTATTTACTTGATAAGCAATCCTATTGTGTTTGGTTAAGTCCAAACCTTTGTATCAAGTAAACATACTTCGTTGTTGTATTGTCTCAATCTCGTATCCATAGAAGATCACACGAAGTGTGAACCGATTAGTTGTATTGTCTCGACTCAGTCCATAGACAATCACTTTAGGAGAAAGGACTTATAGGTAGGAAAAGTTTTAGCTTGAGGTATATTTGGGTACCTCGCCTTTTCAATGTTGACTTGGATGCTTGGATTATTAGCATCCTTGCAAATGGGATAACACTATAGTTTTGAATCACATTCATTTTCAAAGCTCCATTGACATAGAAACCTCATTGTTTTTATAAACCTCCTTAACTTTATGGGTGGTTTCCTTTTTCATTTGCATCTACTAAATTTATTTTTTAATCTTTTTGTTTCCAATTGTTTTTTCCTCCATGACAACATGATTGAGCGTCGTTAAACCATAAATCACTGACCCATCACTATCACCAAATCCGTCTTTATTATCATGGTTCACCTCCATCTTCTCAACTCCTCCTAATTTGGTTTCACGAATATTGAATATGGAAAATGTGCATAATGGTGTTATATTTTCTTCCAGAAATGGTTGCAAATATAGATGAACATTACTCATCGTAATAGTTTGAATACAACACAAAACAGTATCAATGACCACCAATCTTTTGGGATCGACTGAAAATATTTTAGTGCAAAATAAAACGATTTACGATGCATTTTAATTAGATTATTATTATTATTCTAATCAATTACAAGTGTAACCGAATTTATTATTGGAAGAGAAATATCTAAGATTATCATAACTACAAATTCTCATGAGTGAAAATAAGTCTTATCATAGTTGGTAATATTTATTTAAATCATTATGTCAAAAATTATTCAATCTCATGTCGTGATGTTACGACACATGTTATTTCTAGTGGGTAGCAAAAGAAAAACACCATATTTAATACACTTATATATACGTGTGACATTAAATAAGATGTCACATATATTGGTGTAACAAATCGTCATTAAATACACGTAGGTCATTATAGGAAGTAACATTCAACATCCCTTATCCACATATTTCGATTACTGTCAAAATGCTTTTTATGTTATTTTTAATACTTTTTTTTATAAAATCATTGAGTATTTTTTTATTAGGTTTCAATCGGCTATGTTTCTTGTTTTTCTTAATGGAGTTCAAAACAAAAGGACAAATTCGGTATTTGTTCATTTATTAAAAACAAAATGCAGGTTCGGCTACGTTTTATTTATATATATATTCCTAGCTGAGCCTCGAGCTCGACTCAATTTTTTTACTTTTTGTTTTAGGAAAACTAAGAAGATTGTTTGTCATGAAAACGACATAAATGATCGGGTATGTTTTTATGTTCCCTTAACACAATTCAGAGAAACAAAAAAAGCCATAAATCTTTAACTAAAATTAAAAAACAAAACAAAAATAAAAATTTATTTATTATATTATAGAGCATTATTATTACATGAAACTAGTTGGAAGCCTAACAAGCTAAGCTCCAACGACATACTACTACATTAATTGAACAGGTTGATGTGCTAGTCTACCAGCAGGCCTCAAGGGAAACCTTGCCAAGGGGAGCCAAACGGGCTGGAGGGGGCGAGATTGTGTCACAAGGGGGCAAATTAACACTACCTTCCATGTTAATTCCTGCAATATTACGCCATTGGGGACTCGAACCTGGGACCTCCTGGAGCGCATTAAACTTTGGGGAACGGGATGACCAGCTGAGCTAGGGGCCCGTTCTAGGGTAACTCGAACAGTTCACGTAAAATATATTATTTAATTAAAGAATAACTCGAACAGTTCACGTAATTAGGACACTTCTTAGCTTTGTAGGATGGATGATCTAAGTACTTAATGATCCGCTCAAACAATCCTTAACGGATCAAACAATGTCCACGAACCATCAAACAACTCCTTAACGAGCGATACAATGTTCGCACGCCACCAGCACCACCTGATGTACATAATTAACTTCGAAAACTGTCTTGAAGTTCATTACCTATCTAACCCCGAGGTATCGGAAAATGTCCCGACCATGTTTAATTGATCACGACACAGACTCATCTAGATTAATATAACTCCATCAACTTGGATCCACAGCTGTATAGACAATTCATAATATTCCCATTCATATATTTTAAGTTATCTGAAGCAACAGCTTGATCGCGCCTGTTATTCAACTGACCATGGTTACTGAATTAACCGTTGACGTCTTAAATACGCGTTACAGAAACACATGGTCTTTAATTAAAAAACACATATCTAAAATTAATTAGATTCATATTTGTGTTTATTAAAACACAAATCTGAATAGAAAGTGAATATGGCAGAAAGTAAATAAATTAGCGAAAGATATGGAAAATCACAAATTTGATCGAGACATGCACGATGCACCCTTGCTGATGTGCAAGCTGTCTCAAAATAAATTGTTGAATCTGTTGCTTCCAGAAAGTAAATACTAAAGGGAGAGTAGTTGTCATGAAGACATCAAGTACTTCCAATAATATATGATAATATTCTTCAGGAATAGAAATATAACTGAATCAACTCGACAGAAAGAGTTTTTTATTTTTTCGTTTATTTCCTTTTCTTTTTTGGAAAAGAAAATCCCATAGAAAGTGTTTTCTTCTCTTCTTTCTTTCTTATTTTTTCTTTTCAAAACAAAAATCAATAGAAAGTGTTGCCACCATCCAATATGGCAGGAGGTAATGTTACTGATGATGATGAGTTAGCTTTCCAAGTTGGGATTGAGTTGCGAGAGATGTCGATGTCTGATGATAATAATGATCTTGAAGAACCTAGCAAGACGATGAAGACATCTATTACTCCATTTGTTCTCGCATTCCGTAATCTAAGGTACAGCCTTAACACAGGTACGGAAATGACATTTTCTAGTATTTTTTATCGAAAAGATACCAACAAAATGCCCAACTCTTCCAAGGAGAAAATCTTGTTGAATGATATCTCAGGTGAAGCTAGAGAAGGTGAAATTCTAGCTATTCTTGGTCCTAGTGGTTCAGGGAAGTCAACCTTGATTGATGCACTTGCAAACAGGATCTCTAATGAAAGCTTGAAAGGATGTGTCTCGATGAATGGTGAATCTCTAGAGTCGGGGCTTCTCAAAGTAATATCTGCTTATGTCATGCAAGACGATTTGTTATTCCCTATGCTAACAGTTGAAGAGACGCTAATGTTCTCGGCTGAGTTTAGATTGCCTCGTGCAATCTCAAGATCAAAGAAAAAGGCAAGAGTTCAAGATGTGATCGATGAGCTTGGGTTGCGTAGAGCAGCAAATACCTTAATAGGACATGAAGGTCATAGAGGCATTTCTGGTGGTGAACGTCGTCGTGTTTCAATTGGAGTTGATATAATTCATGATCCGATCGTACTATTTCTTGATGAGCCAACATCAGGACTTGACTCATCATGTGCTTTCCTGGTGGTGAAAGTGCTGCAAAGAATTGCTCGGAGTGGAAGGATAGTTATTATGTCCGTTCACCAACCTAGTTCCAGAGTTGTTGGATTATTCGACCAATTGATGTTTCTCTCGCAGGGTGAAACCGCCTACTATGGCTCTCCCACTCATCTCTCACTTTTCTTGTCGGATTTCGGTCATCCAGTCCCTGAGAATGAAGATATAACCGAATTCATGATAGATTTATATCGTAGCCTTGAAGGGATACCTGGTGGAACAAAAAGTATTGTTCAATTCAACAAATTGCGGCAGAAATTAGTAGAACACCATCGATTGAATTCAGACTATTCTAATGTGTTGGGTGTAAGCATAAAACAGGCAATATTATTGAGGGAAAAACTCATCGGCAGTAATTTAACCGACGTTGCTCAAACATCAACCATTTCGAAATTTGCAAATCCATTCTGGGTTGAGATCATTATACTAATGAAACGATCATTAACAAACTCCAAGCGGATGCCCATAGTCTTCATGCTTCAAATTGGTGCTGTTGTGTCGATAGGTTGTATCTTGGCCAGCGTGTATTGGCAGCTTGATAAAACAGAAGCGGGTATTGAAGAAGAAATAGGGTTTTTCGCTTCGATAGTGACAACCATCTTCTTTGGTTGCACAGATGTTCTCGCAGTATTCCTCCAAGAAAGGTACATCTTTATGAGAGAAACAGCTTATAACTCATACCGCCATTCATCTTACGTTCTATATCACTCAATTTTAGTCATACCCTCGTTATTCATATTTTCTATTTTGTTAGCATCATTGACGTTCTGGCCAATAGGTCTAGATGGTGGATTTTCAAGTTTTTTATTCTATTTCCTTGCGATATTCTTATCATTTTGGACAGCTAACTCGTTAGTGAGTTTGGTCTCAGGATTGGTTTCTCAAGTTGTGTTGGGTTACACTATAATATTGCCTATAATTACTGCATTCCTTCAATTCGGTGGTTTCTTTATACAAAGAGACAGAATTCCTTCGTACTGGACATGGTTCCATTATATTTCTGTGCTGAAATATCCATATCAAGCCATCCTGTTGAACGAATTCGAAAACCCAAATATGTGTTTGGTTGAAGGTATTGCTCCAGATAAGTCTTGCTTATTGGCTGGACAGGATATAGTAAGAAAGCAAGGCGCAACAGATTTAAGCAAATGGAATTGCTTGTGGATCACTTTGGCAATGGGTGTTTTGTATAGAATTTTCTTTTACATCTCCTTACTGTTTGGCTGCAAGAATAAGAGGAAGTAGTTCTGTACAATCTAATTTTACGACGTGTCTTGTTGGAGTTTTTCATTAGTTGTAATATTTTCTGAATCCTCAGCAGTGTTGTAAACTTTTACTAGATTTGTTCCCGTGCTACACACTGGGCATAGTAAACTTCTTCTGATCATATCTGACCTGTAAACTCTACTTAAAAGAATATGCTGGGTGATTTATTACGACTTTCAAGTCTTACATTGATTAGGTGCTAACTAATGGTGTCAGATACATCAAACAACTTATACTGTAACGTCTACCTCAATAGATGAAAACATTCCATCAGTTCCCTGAAAGAAGTATGGCTTTGCCCATATCTCACTATGTAAACAAACATACAAAAACAGAAAACAGAAATCCTATAAGTTCCAAACTTACGGATGAAACTATTGCCTGCCTTGTAAATAGACAGAGACTGGGAAGAAACTCTTAAGCTTTCTCCTGTTTTAACTTTCAAATGTTGATGTAAACAATAACAGACAAATAAGAAGTTAAGCAATTCATGCAAAACAAATCATTTGTAACTTCATTTTCCTTTTCAAGTCCATATCCATTGTCGGGGTAGACTTGCCTGTACTATGAAGCTTTAAAACAATTACTGCCATTTAGTGTATCTCAAATGTGGCAGCATCCCACCTTGGGATACCTTAACGGTCTGCTCTGCTCTAAACTTGTTGGTGTTTCTTCCATTTCGTTTTGGGTGTTAGCTGAGAGGTCCCATATCTTCTTTCGACTGATGATATTCAATCATCCAACTGCGGTATTCCAACGACATATATCCTATAATCAAGCGCAAAACATTTGAGTCCGTGAAATACAATAAAAATATAAACAAGGAGAAGAAAGACTAAGACGTACAATTAAAGAATAACAACACAAAAATTCTAAACAGACGGCAACAAACATCAACAGTACATCCTGGAGATGCAATTGTTTTTTTTTCTACATGTTTTTACCTTTTTAGCCTCTTTTAATTTACATGATATATTAATGAAGTAATGAAACTATGGGCAAGTTTGGCATTTCAAAATGTGCAGCTTCATTTTAGTGTAGATGAATAGTGCTAAGGGGTTCCCTATATATAATAGAATAGATACGGACACATGTCCTCTATTACGTTTTATTCTGTCCAAACTATCATTTTATTCCGTCCAAACCAACCTTGACTCCTTCGTAAATAGTCTTTTACCCTCTTTTAACTGCCTCACCCCCTTTTTTACACTTGAAAATTATGGACCAAGTCTCCAAGTCCCCTGCACTTTTATGGACCTGGGACTATAAACCACTTAATTAATGTATTTTCATGTATCAACAGCTACTTAGTTTTCTATTTTTTTATTTTCTTGAAGCAAGCCCGTTTATGTGAACATTTTATTTATTTTTATTCAAATGTGAACATCCATTTTCTTTTTATTACACTGATAAAAAATAGTATATACGTGCATGTGTTAGTCTTCCCTCAAGGACATGATTTAAGGAGAGAAAACTGTGCAACAGTACATGCATGTGTTTGTCTTGCTGATCATGATGATTATGATTCGTAAGTGCTTATAGTTGAGCATTTGTTCATCTTATTAGTCAGTTTTAGCCTCCCACTGCGGAGAGAAACAAGCAAATTTGCCAATTTTCTCTCTCACTGGCTTTGCTACAAGTGGTTTATTCAACATTTTCTTATTTGATCTTTTATGTATAAAATGCTTCGCTTAAATTCAAATCTAATAGGCTAGGAATATATGCAATAAGCGCCAAATATTAAGCATAAGCAGTCTAATGCATTTGTAGGAAATAATAAGATCGAAGTAAGCAATCTATACTCAAAAGAAAGACTATGAGCCACTGAAAATACAGTAAAAGAGCAACAAACAAGAGTAACCAGGCATGGTACGAGGAATTGATCCCGATTCTCGAGTGGCCCTCTACTAATTTGTTCTTGTGATGATGATATGAGTGAGGTCCACGAGTGCCCGTCTGGATATTCTGACGTTATCATCACCACTTTGAGGAAGAGAATTGATAGCTGAGGCTGCAAGGTTGGCATGTTCTGTTGCTAGCTCAATAGCTCTTTGTATGCCGCGACTCTTCCCAAGGTATTCAAGGGAAAGATCGATATCTCTGGGGTCGTTGAAGCCTCGATTAATAACTTTTTGTAATTCTGGGAATTCTTCAATGGCAAACAATATTGGAGCTGTTATAATCCCATGGCGGATGTCCGAGAGAGAACCTTTTCCAAGGGAAGTTGATGTCCCTGTGAAATCTAGAACATCATCAATCAACTGATATGCCAACCCAAGATGTTTGCCATAATTATAAGCCAATATTTCAGCTTCGTGTCTGGCCTGGAAATAGCGATTGCTCTGCAGCTATTTGCTATCGAGGAGGCTGTCTTGTAGTACGTCTTTCGCATATAATGATCCATGTCACAACGTTGTTCTAACGTACTGGACATTTGCATTGTTTCACCTGTTACAAGATGCTCTATGACCTCTGAAACTAATGAAATGACCTCCACGTTATTTAGAGAAGAAAGGGTCACACAAGCTCGAGAAAGCGTAGAAATCTCCTGCTAATACAGACAGCTTATTCCCCATCGAAAAGTTAAGGGATTGAACACCGCGCCTTGTTTCGGCATCATCTAAGACATCATCATGAAGAAGACTTGCCACATGGATCATCTCGGTGATCTCAAAGAATACGTTCTTTCTCTGTCCGGTTCATTTAAAAATTGGTCACAAGATCGGGTTGAGACCCGGGTAGTACGACACATTTAATGCTGATGCCATCAACAACAGTATCGTGGGACGAAACCTCTTTCCCTCTACACCGATCTCAAAGAAGTACCCCGCAGCTGAGGCAAGCTTAGGAACCTCCACAGGAGACTACCGGAGGAAAGGGAACCAGAGGAAATTTTGAAGGAAATGGTCTTTGTCAAACTCGATTCTTTTAATGTGTGTTGTAAATGTGCAGTGAATCAGGTGTACAAATATACTAGTGCCTCAAAAGAGTTACTGGGATGGTTTGACTGGGAATTACGATACTTTGAGGTATATCTTAAATTATGTATGTGATGCATATTTTACTGACCTTAAGAGATGTTGTTGTTTCAGATTATGGAAATTATTATCATATGTGTGTACCCTCTTAAGGAGTGCTGGTCTAAGGAAGTCCTTAAAAAAACATGTTGAACTTGAATTTTGAAGAAATCGAAGTTCGTGTGCTTTAATTCAAGCACGAGAGGAAGCTGGCTATAAAGATGCTTCTTATAGGCATTCCTCTCGTGACCAAGCCTCCTGTGGACATCATTGCTAACACTCAATTGACTATGTGAGTCTAAAGTAAATGAGCAATGACAAAGTCTAGACAAACTTGGAGAAGGCTAATTCGGTAAGACAACTATACTCTCTAATTGGGCCGACCGAGCGAAGCGAGGGAGGTCCTTTATATGGCCACTTTTTTGTAAATCTAAGTGATCAATTACCACAAAAAGATTGAGAATGGTCCATGCTGAAAAACCAAAAAATCCTCTCTTTTAGTCCAATTACTATAACTCCTTATATATACTATTTTTTTAGTGGGTATAATTGGAAAGCAAACTTTAATATAACATATCAAAAAATCCGTGCCTTGGAATTTTACTTAATTTTATCTTGTTGGAAAGCTAATAAAAAAATCTATCCAACGAGCACAAACAACAATATCAAATTTAGAGTTTTTACGAAAAAATTCGGAGATATTTATCATTTTAGGCACAAATTGTAAAATTAAATGTATATTCATTATGCAAACCACCACAAAAGATACATAATACTTTATGTAGCAAAATTTTGGTTTATGCATCAACTAATTTTCCGTTCCAACTAATAAAACGATGTACTCCCTCCGTTTCAAGATAAATGATACTTTAATTTTAGGCACAATTCTCGAAAATTGAATGCATAGTCATTATGCAAACCACCACAAAGGATGCATAACACATTATGCAACCATATTTTGGTTTATGGATCGACTAATTTCGTTTCTGTAAAAGTGATACTTTCACAACCCTTTTCAGGAAAAGTGAAACTTTCGGGCCTGGTTTTTGGGAAAAGTGATACTTTCGCTCCGTTTCTAAAAGTGATACTTTCCCTTGCCAGGAAAAGTGATACTTTCATTCCGTTTCGAAAAGTGATACTTTCGCTCCGTTACATTATAATTACAATGTAATTTTCTTATATACTCGATATAATCTTTTTAATTTTAGTAATAACATAGCTTTTAATAGGGGTAGTTTTGTATACTTTTCCGGTCTCCTTAATATCTTGACTTACTGAATGAGTTTATCTCTCGTTTATGGGATAAACTTACCTTTATATATATTTTTATTGAATGAAAACTTAATTGCCATTGAAGAATTTTCTAGATTTATATTCTTCACCTTCTGTTACAACAGATGTAGAAGATATCTTTCTTTTTTCGTTTTTCTGTGCTTTAAAAAAAAAAATTTGAGGGATTTAAAAAAAAAAAAAAGATTGATGAGTTTTTCGCTGCCAAACTCTAGTAGAATAAGGTTTGGATGTGCTATTCAAACTTTATTGAGATTGTTGAATCCTGGAGGCATATGTCCAGTAGGGCTATATAGCATCACTTTTTCATAATGTAGCCGGGCATTCTTGTCTTAAGAAACAAATCTATTTTCGTCTATTCTATTTTCGTCATTCTAAAATATCAAGCGTACATTTTATAGTAATATTTTTTTAGTCAAGCTCTCAAATATATCCTTCACACTTTTACAATTATAAAATAATTTTAAATATCACCAATCTAAATATTAAATGATATCTTCCTTAATAAGAAACAAATCTACTAAATCAATCCATAAAGATTTTTATTTTTATCTTCTATTTAAATATTTCTATAAATATTATAATTACAATGTAATTTTCTTATATACTCGATATAATCCTTTTAATTTTAGTAATAACATAGCTTTTAATAGGGGTAGTTTTGTATACTTTTCCGGTCTCCTTAATATCTTGACTTAGTCAAAGCGGACTAATAATTTAGGATGGAGGGAGTATCAATTTCTGTAATATCTTTGTGCTGGAGATTCCAATGCGCTTATAAAATCTGGTTTATTCCAAAATTTCTAACTAATCCCTCTTCCCAAACCTCCTGCGTCTCATTTAGCCAATTTATCAGCTGTAAAATTTATTTCCTTATAATAATGTATGAATCTAATTTTTATTGAAAAACTTTTCACCTTACTCCATCTAGCCTGAATGAACAGTAGAAGATTGCCAGTCATGAAAGCAATTATTGCCGCTAAAGAATATTTCACTAGACATTATATAAACACAATGCTCCGGAGTGGTGTCCTACTGGTGACGTTTTTCTTCTCTCAATGTTGAACTGATGATCTCGTAAAGATGAGCCCCGGTAATGTCGTTACAAGTTAAGCCGGTTTCATCATCGATAATGATTTATTGACTTTCCTCGTTACTTATGTGAATCCGGAAGATGGTTTGTAGTGGGATTATTTGCTGCTGCTCTTGTAGCCGGTGGAAGTTTGCCGGTGTGCTTTGAAGTTTACTCGCCCAAAGTCAATTAGAGACTCTTCCATTTGTCAAGAAGATAATGTTGAATATTCACCACCGACTTAGGTAGTGTTCACACCTATCTAGATAAACCTAGAAATATCTAGGTTATTCTATATGCATGCTCTAGAAATATCTAGAGTACAACACTACTCACGTGCTAGCCAGAAACATCTAGATTAGTTTTGGTTATTTCTCCCACGATTTATAAAGGCTGATACTAATATTACTGGGGCTGATACTATCTTAAGATCTTAAGTGATCCAATACGATTGGCCAGGGCCGGTCCTGGCTTTTTGGTGGCCTCAATCAAAAAATAATTTGTGACCTAATTCAAAAAAAAAAATTATATAACAAAATATAAAGTAGCACCCCCTATTAGGAAAAAGATCACCATGTGCACATTATAAGTTACATATATATAGAGTTTAATAAGCAACTAGTAGGCAATCCATGGTGAAGAAAAAACCACTGGGAACAGTTAAAATCAGGTCTCTCTTTTGATTTTTAATAGCCAAATACTACTGTATTAGGAAAATGTGCAATTATTCGTAAGCAAATATGGATTGCATAACCAATTAAGAACTAATATATGCTCTAAAATTCTTATGTACGCTTTTATAAAAAAAAACAAATCAAAAAATCAAAAAAAAAAAAGATATCCGTAAAGGCGTTGAGGCACGCCTTGTTGCCCGACTCCCACCCATTCACATGTAAATACTATTCTTTGGTAATAAAAGCCCCTGGCAAACTTTCATAATAATATTATTATTATTATTTTATTTGAAGCATTTTTTTATTAGTTTTTTTAATGAACGTGATATGAGAATTTTCGAGCATATATTAAATCCTAATTGTTTATGCTTTAAAAAAATAAAATAATTATAATAATAATAATCTTGTGTATGCTTCGGAAAATAAAAAAACCTTGTGTACGAAAGTAAATAAGTATCAAGGTAATATCATGCGGGAACGCACAAATACCATGGAAGAAGAAACATAAAGGAAGTATGTATATGTATTCAAAAACAAAGAAAAATAAATAAAATTACGTATAACTGATTATGCCCTAGGTGTATCTTGGACATGACTGCTCAAATATGGGGATGACACATCTTGGACGTGTGTCGCTGAATCTTTAATGCACAATACCATTTCTTTCTAATGTCATCCGTAATGAATATAATACCATTTCGTTAGGGGTAGTTGAACTTTCAAAAAATTGTGGCCTACTTTGTTTTGTGGCCTCAAGCGCGGCTTGTTTTGCTTTAATAGCAGGGCCGGCTCTGCGATTGGCTAAATGGTATCAGCCCCTAGTAATACTGGTATCAGCCTTTATAAATCATGATAG
>JAJJWW010010730.1:0-34459 GCA_023531295.1 Papaver armeniacum | reverse complement strand
GTGCTGTTGTCTTTTTATACTTTATGTTTACTAAGAATAAAGTATAGCTTGTTGTTTCCGGACTTGTTGAAGAATAAACCAAGATACTATGAAGACAACAGAAGGGATCAACATTGGTTGTTGATCCATTATGAAGAAAGCATTATGGATCAACTATGAGAGTTGATCCAATGTGGTCAAAGTCAGCCCAGCGCGATTGACATGAAGTGAATGGATCAACAAGAGTTGTTGATCCATGAGTTACGGTATTTAGAAGTTTGCTTGGTTGCAAGTATTACTGTTTTAAGAGTTTGTTTACGTGAAGAATTGTCTAGAGTATCTTGTTAGAGTTTGATTATGTTAGGAAAGTCTTTTTGCTTGAGAGTCAAGTTTGTTAATCATATAAATAAGCTGTTGAGCCATGAGTCGAGATATATCAATTGAAGAGAGTTTGTTTTGAGTTTAGTTACGGTTTTGTTTCAAGTCTTTGATATCGGATTTTCTACATACGGTATCGAGCTCACTTGTATCGAGTTCTAGAAATTTCGTGGGTATGAGTTGTTGATGTGAAGAAGATGACAAGTTTAAGTTCAATTAAAGGTTCGGTGTTTGAAGGTAAAAACTTTGAACAAGGAGGTTGCGAATGGAGAATATTTTCATATTCCAAGTATGGGATATTGTGAAAGATGGTTATATAGAACCGAGGCGAAGGAGTTGTACTTGAAGGAGGCTGCGCAAACTATGTTAGCGAAAGCGAAAGAAGAATTCTAAAGCTACATATATTCTTCATCGGGGTATTCATGAATCTCATGGATAGAGTTATCTACATCAAAGAGAAGTTAAAAGAGCTTGGGATGGTTTGATAGCTATTACGAGGATCGACAAGGTCAAGAAGGTTAGATTACAAACCACGAAAAGAAAATATGGTGTGAGATGGAGACAAGCTGAAACAATTTGAGTTTTTCTCAAAGACACTGAAACTTGTTAATGAGATTAAAGCCAATGGTGATACTGTAGAAGATTCAACAATTGTGGAAGATTTTAAGAAGCTTGCACGAGAAGTTTGAATCAAAGGTTCTTGCTATAGAAGAATGCAACACAGTTGCAACTATGACTCTTAATGAGTTGTTGGGTTCATTACAAACTTATGAACAAAGGCTATTAGAAAAACAAGCTGGCAAAACAAGTTGAAGAGGCTCTTGAGTCAGGTTAGGTGGAGAGGCAATCAAGGAAAATATAATACTGGAGGTTTCAAAGGAAGATATAACAATGGTGAAAGATCTAACAATGGAGGCTATCGGGGAAAGAAAACCAATGGATAGAAGCAAAATTCAATGTTATAATTGTGGAGACTTTGGACACATTACTCTTGAGTGTTCAAAACCAAGGAAGACGATTGCTAATAACTAACTAAAAGCAAATTTCAAAGCAAATTTAGCGAGAAAGTCAAGAAAGAGATGAAGAAGAAAGAAAGCTGAAAATATGTTGTTGGCTTGTCATACACACAAGAAACTGACCTCAACATAGGTGGTATCTAGATCTTGGTTGCGTAATCATATGTGTGGAAGAAAAGATTTGTTTGATAATCTTGATGAATCGATCGTTCAGAAATTTGTGAAGTTTGGAAACAATTCTACAATTCGATTATGGGAAAATGAAGGATTGGAATAGTTTTGAAGAATGGTGCAAAAACATATATTATGGATGTGTTTTATGTACCGGAGTTTGCATCAAAATCTTTTGAGTATGGGTCAATTATACGAAAGAGGTATTCTATGATTATCTTCAATGGTGTTTGTACAATTCGAGATCATTTTTAGAAGACTTATTACAAGAGTGCAAATGACTAAGAATAGATTGTTTTCCTTTGAATATTCAGTATCAAAAGGAAAGATGTTATAGTAGTCATGTTCATAATGATACATGGTTTGTGGCACAAGAGAATGGGGCATGTGAACTTCAATAGTTTACTAACCTTAGCAAAGAAAGAGATGGTATCTGGATTACCTTTCATTGAACTTCGGAAACAAGATGTGAAAATTGCATATTTGGAAAGCAACACGACAGATCCATTCCCGATCAACAAAGCTAGAAGAAGTGATCAACAATTGGAGATTGTTCATAGTGATTTGTGTGGTCTATTGAAGTAACTTCACATGGAGTAATAATTATTTCATAACTTTCATTGATGATTTTAGTAGGAAAGCATGGGTATATTTGCTAAAACAAAAAGTGATGCTTTTCATGCTTTTAGAAGTTTCAAAGCTTATCTTTGAGAAACAAATTGGTAAAATATCAAAATTTTGAGAAGCCCGATAGAGGCCGAGTACTGTTTATTGTTGACAATTTTATGGAAGAGCATGGCATTCAACATCAGCTAACAACAAGATATACACCACAACATAATGGAGTTGCGAGAAAGGAAGAATAGAACCATAATGTAGATGGCAAGAACAATAAGAAGAACAAAAGATTTACCAAAAGTTTTGGGGTTATGCAGTTGACACAGCTGTGTATTTACTCAATAGATGTCCTACAAATAGTCTGAACAACAAAACACCAGAAGAAGCATGGAGAGGAGTAAGACCAAGTGTAAGACATCTAAGAATTTTTGGGTGCATTGCATATGCACATGTGCCAAAAAAATTGAGAAAGAAGCTGGATGATAAGAGTGAAAAATGTATTCTTGTTGGTTACAGTTCAGTGACTAAAGGATACAAGTTATATAATCCAGAAACTAGAAAGATAGTTATAAGTAGAGATGTTATATTTGATGAAGATTCACAATGGAATTGGAATAATGGATCAACAACCCGGTGTTGATCCTCGCAACAATGGATCAACAAGGATGTTGATCACATGATATTGGATCAACTAGAAATATTGATCCACTGCTTCTTTGTCGGAAACGTTCCAATTGTAGTTGAAGAAGTGCAAGCTCAAGACAATGTGGAAGAACAACATGAAGAAGCAAGAAGCAGTAGTACAACAACGAGAAACTACAAGACCAAGAAGAGTATGTCATACCCTGCTAGGTTGAATGATTATGTTTTAACAAGAGATGATGAAGATGATGATGATGTTGTGAACTTTGCATTATTTGGAGATTGTGATCCTGTAGCTTATGAAGAAACATCTAAAGAACAAGGTTGGATTCAAGCCATGAATAAAGAATTAAAGTCAATTGAGAAGAATGACACATGGGAATTAACAAAACTTCCACCAGGAAAGAAACCCATTGGTGTTAAGTGGGTTTATAAAACAAAATATAAGGCAAATGGAGAAATAGAGAGAAGGAAAGCAAGGTTAGTTGCTAAGGGATATAGACAAAGAAGAGGCGTAGATTACTCGAAGTGTTTGCACCGGTTGCAAGACTTGATCTGATGGGATGATCATTGCTTTAATGCACAAAGCAATGGAAGATATTTTAGATGGATGTGAAGTCGGCATTCTTGAATGGAGTATTGGAAGAAAGAAGTTTATGTAGAGCAACCATTGGCTACATTATGGAGGAAAGAGAATGAAAGTATACAAGCTAAACAAAGTTTTGTATGGTTTGAAACAAGCACCAAGAGCATGGTATACAAGAATAGATTCTTATTTTCTCAAGAAGGGTTTTACAAGATGTCCACATGAGCATACTTTGTATTTGAAAATGATGGTGTTGGCAATCATATCATTGTGTGTCTGTATGTGGATGATCTCATATTTCTTGGAAATAAAATCTTGAGATGATTAGGGAATTCGGGGGAGGATATGGTGAAGGAGTTTGAGATGATTTATCTTGGTTTGATGTCATATTTTCTTGGTATTGAAGTACGAGAAAAGGCTGAAGAGGAATTTTTATTAATCAACAAAGGTATGCTAAAAAGGAATTTTGAGCGTTTCAATATGGATAATTGTAATCCAATCTTAAAACCAATAGAAGAAAGATTGAAGTTGACAAAGATGGATCGGGAGAGCTTGTGAATTCAGCAGATTTTAAAAGGTCTTGTTGGATGTTTAAGATATTTGAGCGCTATAAGACACGACATCATGTATGCGATTGGTTTGGTTAGTAGGTTCATGGAAGCTCTAGACAATCCATTTACAAGGCGCAAAACGTATTAAAGAAGTATGTAAAAGGAACAACAAGCATGGGAATACTTTATACTATCTCGGATAGTGATTGGTGGAGATACGGAGAAGGAAGAAAAAGTACATCGGGTTATGGATTTGATTGGGTCTTGGATTTTCTCTTGGTCATCAAAAACAACAAGTTGTTGCATTATCTCTGAAGGTGATATATAGCTTCTAGCAAGTGTCTTTACACTGGTTTGTATGGTTAAGAATGATCTTGAAGTCTTTGTTTCAAGAACAGAAGACACCAACAACAATAGTTTGTGATAATAAGTCGACAATATCACTAACTAAGAACCATGTATTTCATGGGAGAAGCAAACACATTGATATTAAGTATCATTACATTAGAGAGCTTGTCAACAATAAAGAAATAGGCTGAGTTTGTTGAAAGTGAAGAGCAAGTGGCGATATTTTCACCAAGTCTTTGAAGTCTAACACTTTTATTTACTTACGTGGAAAACTAGGAATGATTGGCAAAGAGTATCTTGGTTTAAGGGAGGATGTTGAAGAATAAACCAAGTGTTTATGGGTAAAAATCGTTTCTGCCGATTTCGGTAATTTCGGTGGGTGAGTGAGAAATTGATTCAAACCCTAAACAAATGTCTTTTGTGAGCACTTTGTATATTCGAGATCGTCTGTACAAGTCCGGCCCTAAACCAAAAATGGCCGTTTCAGGACTTGCTTCGGTCACAAAGTGGAGGAGAAGGGTTGATTTGGGGAGGAAGCAAAGAAAGGTGTTGAGGAGGAGTAGTATCTCGACTTGTATCGGGAAAGTGAAAGCTTAGGAAGCTTGCAAGAGATAGAAGCTTTTGGGAGAGCTTGCAAAGTTTCCTTTACGAGAGTGTAAGTGTAGTATATTTCTCTGACCGAGACATTTATGCGGTGAAATGGTAAGACCTATTTATACAAGTCGAGATTAAAACGTACCTGGCCTCATTAAGGAAGAGAGTAAAGGGTGAAATAATGGGAGGAGGTAGTAGCTTGTATGGTTTAATGGGCGGCGTTTTTCACCATTATTTCCTCTTTTATTTGACCGCTTTATTCCTTTTCACTTTCTTAATGTGAGGTAGTGTATGCTGCATGTTGTGACCGCCAAACCAAAACCCTAAATAAGCATCCCCCAGTTTGTGTCGATGTCTCGAGTGTTGGTTGCATCTTGAGTGCAAGTGGCGCTTCTAGTGGCGCGTGTGGCATGTGACAATGGCATGTGCGGAATGCCTTGGTGGTAGGTTGCACGGTTTGCAAGTTAGGTTACCCAGCGTGTGTGCTTGGCATGTGCCAATGGCATGTGCGGCATGCCGTGGTGGTAGGTTGCTCGGTTTGCAAGTTAGGCTACCGGCGTGTGCTTGGCATGTGCCAATGGCATGTGCGGAATGCCTTGTAGTGGTAGGTTGCACGGTTTGCAAGTTAGGCTACCGGCGTGTGTGTTTGGCATGTGCGGAATGCCTTGGTGGTAGGTTGCACGGTTTGCAAGTTAGGCTACCAGCGTGTGTTTTGGCATGTGCGGAATGCCGTGGTGGTAGGTTGCACGGTTTACAAGTTAGGCTACCGGCGTGTGTGTTTGGCATGTGCCAATGGCATGTGCGGAATGCCTTGTTGACCTAGTTGCAAGTCTTGCAAACCTAGGGCGCTATGTTGGCGTGGGCCAAAGGCATAGCGGCTTAGAAATATGGCTTGCGGCACGTGTTGGCATGTGCCAATGGCACGTGCGGCCATGTTGACCTAGTTGCAAGTCTTGCAAACCTAGGGCGCTATGTTTGGCGTGGGCCAAAGGCATAACGACTTAGAAATATGGCTTGCGGCACGTGTTGGCATGTGCCAATGGCACGTGCGGCCATGTTGACCTAGTTGCAAGTCTTGCAAACCTAGGGCGCTATGTTGGGCGTGGTCCCAAGGCATAGCGGCTTAGAAATATGGCTTCGGACACGTGTTGACATGTGCCAATGGCACGTGCGGCCATGTTGACCTAGTTGCAAGTCTTGCAAACCTAGGCGCTATGTTTGGCGTGGGCCAAAGGCATAGCGGCTCGGAAATATGGCTTGCGGCACGTGTTGGCATGTGCCAATGGCACGTGCGGCCATGTTGACCTAGTTGCAAGTCTTGCAAACCTAGGGCGCTATGTTTAGCGTGGGCCAAAGGCATAGCGACTTAGAAATACAGCTTGCGGCACGTGTTGGCATGTGCCAATGGCACGTGCGGCCATGTTGACCTAGTTGCAAGTCTTGCAAACCTAGGGCGCTATGTTTGGCGTGGGCCAAAGCATAGCGGCTTAGAAATATGGCTTGCGGCATGTGTTGGCATGTGCCAATGGCACGTGCGGCCATGTTGACCTAGTTGCAAGTCTTGCAAACCTGAGGGCGCTATGTTTTGGCGTGGGCCAAAGGCATAGCGGCTTGGAAGTATGGGCGTTGTTGCCATGGTGCGCGTGCGGCTTGGTTTGGCATGGTTGCCATGGTGCGCGGAGTGCGGCTTGGTTTGGCATGGTTGCCATGGAGCGCGATATGCGGCTTGTTTGCATGGTTTCCATGGTGCGCGAGTGCGGCTTGTTTAGCATGGTTGCCATGGTGCGCGATGTGCGGCTTGGTTTGGCATGGTTGCCATGGTGCGCGGGTGCGGCTTGGTTTGGCATGGTTGCCATGGTGCGCATTATGCGGCTTGGTTTGGCATGGTTTCCATGGTGCGCAGAGTGCGGCTTGGTTTGGCATGGTTGCCATGGTGCGCGATGTGCGGCTTGGTTTGGCATGGTTGCCATGGTGCGCGATGCGGCTTGGTTTGGCATGGTTGCCATGGTGCGCGAGTGTGGCTTGGTTTGGCATGGTTGCCATGGTGCGGAGTATGCGGCTTGGTTTGGCATGGTTGCCATGGTGCGCGATGATATGCGGCTTGGTTTAGCATGGTTGCCATGGTCTTGTGATATGCGGCTTGGTTTGGCATGGTTGCCATGGTGCGCGATATGCGGCTTGGTTTTGCATGGTTGCCATGGTGCGCGATATGCGGCTTGGTTTTGGAATTAGGGTTCTGTTTGAAAACCTAATCTGGTATTTTGAAAAAATACCCCTATTAATTATTTACACCTGAGTTAAATGCTCTTAGTTAATGTGTTGCGGGTAACACTAGGTCATGGGGTTTTACGATTTTACCCCTTGTCTAAAATCCACCATCAACATTAAGTCCCCTGCTTGGCTCGGAACAGGGCTTTGTTGCGAAGGTAAGCATAAGATGGTGACAAACTATTAACAACAAACCGTAAAGAAAATTGAAGGAGGCTTGTCTGACCTTTTATAAATAGGATTTCGAATCTTTGCCTCTGGTAGTTTTGCACAAATCGGGAGGCTGGCACAATTGGTGGGCCCGGTGCAGCTTGGGCGGCGTTGGGAAGTTGGCGCAATTGGTGGGGCCAGTCTAATCTTGGAAACCATGCTTGCAGTGTGTCTTGGGCGACCATTGGGAGGTCGGTCTAATCTTGGAAACCATGCTTGCGGGCGTGACTTGGGCGACCATTGGGAGGTCGGTCTAATCTTGAAACCATGCTTGCGGGCGTGACTTGGGCGGCATTGGGAAGTCGGCGCAGTTGGTGGGGCCAGGTCCAATCTTGGAAACCATGCTTGCGGCGTGACTTGGGCGGCATTGGGAAGTCGACGCAATTGGTGGGGCCGGTCCAACTTGGAAACCATGCTTGCGGGCGTGACTTGGGAAATGGCGTGTGCTTTGGCTAACGAGTGTGCTAGCTGGTGAAACCGATGTAAACAAGGAGGGAGTTTCTTCCGATAGCAAAGTTTCCTTATCTTGCTTTCCTTCACGTGCGGCTTCAATTATGGCATTATTCATGCTAAAAATCTGGAAGCGTTATGTCTCTCATTGCTTCCTTTCCCTTTTTTAAGGTTCCGTATTCATATCCAAAAAATAATAGCGTCGTCTCCTCGTTTGAGAAAAGATTCTTCTTGTTGGATTTCTCTCTTTGTCATGTCGCGCAGATTCGAGTCATCTTCTAACCAGTCAGGTTCTCCGGATGAGGGCGCGAGGTCTGATTCTTGCATGAGCGTCCCAACAAATGTTATTCGGGTTAAGAAAATCATACCGGTATGTTTTCTTCTTCTTTGGCGGATTGACACACACTTTAATGCTTGTTGTGTAAATGGGAGAATTTCCTTGTGCAGAGATATCCTGTTGGAGCATGCGTCACTGTTATCGACGAGGATGACTTAGTTGTTCCTCTTCCTTCAAGTCTGACTTTGTTGACTGCTGCGGATTTGGAGAATGCTGATTTAGGGCTCTCTTGTCATGAATACCCTTCTGCAGGTTCATCGTTTGGGACTCGTATGAGGTGTCTCTCCTCCAATTATCGGAATGTTGGTGGTTTCTTGGTGCGGAAAGAATTCGTAGCCCTTTATACGAGGATATGGAAAACGTATGGCCATATTGCTACCAGGAACGTGGTGAAGTGATGTTCGTCCGCTTTGGTTTCCGTAGTGAACTGTCTTCTGCCAATGATTGTTGAGATGGAGAATGTGTCCATTCATGTTGTTGTGGAGTCAGCCATTCAAAAGTGGGAGAACATGGTGTCTACCTGCGAATCTTTGGAATTTAACGTTAGCTGGTTGCGGCACCGCCTCAATATTGTGAAGGTTGGCCGGGTTTGGTATTCTTGCTGGTGTGATTCCTGCCACGAAAGCCATCTTTGGAAGAAGAGGAAATTTTGGCCACTGGAGTCTCGGAAGATTGAGGAGTTAACTCGAGATTTGAAGAGTAGGGTACTGAAAGATATCATGGCGATTGAAGATGATATTTTGTAGGGATTATAATTTACTAGATGGGATTTTCTGATTTGCATTATGAGATTCGAAGGCTCCCCTTTCTCTCTTTTTTTTTTTTTTTTTTGAAGAAAATAAAGAGATTCTGTTAATCCATTGGCTTTGTATTGAAATTCGATAACTGGTAAGAAAGAAAGTAAAAGCGGAGAAAATGCCTGGACGTTCACACTTTTGATGTAGCATGTTAGAGGGGAATGATTAGGCGTAGTACGCCTTTAGCCATTTTCCATTGATAACTGTCTCTAGCTTTCCCCGTCTTCTTTGATGATCTTGTAGTAACCGCTGTCATATGCTTTAGTGATTATGTACGACCCTTCCCATTTGGGAGAAAACTTTAGTCTTTGATGCCTCTTCTTTGGATGTGTTTGGCGGTTTTTAGCACGAGATCTCCTTCCTTGAAAACCCCGGGTTTTACATGGTCATTTATACGCCCTGGAAATCCTGTTCTGTATATTTGCGCATGTTCCTCTGCCCGGATCTTTTGGAGTCTAGAGTATCCGGTTCCATGATCGGCATTGAGTGATTCGGCTTCGTTCCACCGGGGTCCGCTTGCTGCGGACAATTCAGCGGATGGGATCTTGATTTCTGCCGGGAGGATTGCGTCTGTCTGTAGACGAGGGAGTAAGGAGACACGCGGTGGATCTTCTAGGAGATGTTCATGTACGCCCGCAGAGCCATTGGCAATTGCTCATGCCCGAGTTACGGGATTGTCATGTCTTTGTCCTACTGAGGATTCGGATCGAGTCTTGTTGGTACTTTCGGCTTGCCCATTTCCCGAGGATAATAGATGGTAGAGAAGACTTGTTTGATTAGTACCTCTCAAGTAGTTCCCGTACTTGCTTGTTAGCGAAAGGTGTGCGTTGTCGGTGATGATGTGTTTAGGTATGCCAAAGCGGCAGATGATGTGCTCCTTGATGAATGCCGCGATTGTGGCTCCGGTGGTTCCTTTCAGTGGGACGGCCTCAACCCACTTGGTAAAGTACACGGTCGCGGTTATTATGTACTCATCTTTGTTTTGAGGATGGGGGTTGATCTTCCCGATGATGTCGAGTCCCCAGTATAAAAGGGCCACGGGCTACTTATTGCGTGCAAGGGTGTTGGAGGCGTGTGGATGAGGTTTCCATGAATCGGCATTCTCGGCATTTACGAACGAAGGTAGCCGCGTCGTCTTCTATGGTCGGCCAGTAGTACCTTTCGTGTATCTGCGGGAATAATTTCTATTTTCCTTGGTGTTCGCCTTCGTGCATTTCTCTTAACATAACCTGGGACCTCTCTTGTCATCCAAACACCTTAGTAGACCTCCCGAAACTCTTGCGATATAAAACCCCATCATGGAACACGAACCTTTTGGACTTCTGTCTTAGTTTGGACGCATCCTCTTTGTTAGTAGGAAGAATGCTATCGCGAAGGAAAGTGATGTCGGCTCCCGCTTGATCCCAGTATGGCTGATGTTGAGGATTTCGGCCCGACATGGGGGCGCACAGGCAATTTGGACACGCCTTTTGGAGCGATCGGGATTGGGTTTCCATCTCTGGCGAGTAGTATCCAAGTCGTTGTAAACGACGGTGAGAGGGTTACCACGATGTTATCCCACGGACTTGGCATGAATACGTTCAAGCCGCTGCTATGCTTCCTCTTTCCCGAGACACCTTGACAGAGATCCGTCTGGATTTCGGCGATACAGAACACCTTGAAGCATAAAGAAATTCCGCAAGGTCTTGAGATCGACATTCCCTTGAAAGAGTGAGTTGTTGAGTTCTTGAATGATAGGAGCTCTCCAGTCATCATCTTCGGCTTTCTCAGGTTGTGAAAGCCACGTTGAAGCTATCGTTCGCCGTTTTACTGTCAGGGTTTCCTCAGTTCCTTCAAACCGCAGCTTTGAGGCTAGTGTGGCTAAGCAGTCGGCATGCTTATTCTTCTGCTACGGGTGACATGTGTGATGGTTGCTTCAGCGAAATAATTGAGTAGTTTTTGTGCTTCATCCTGTATGGTGCCGGTGTTAGTTCCTTCAATGCATAGATCCCGTTTACTGGTTGATGAGTAATTTGGAATCTCCTCTTATCTCCAAACGCGTGGCCCGACTTGTTTAGCTAGTGATAGTCCGATGAGGAAAGCTTCGTATTCAGGTGAGTTATTGGTGCACGGAAAGTCTAGCTTGAAAGAGTGCGAGAAGACTTCTCCAGCAGGAGATACTAGTACAACACCGCTCCTCCGGTATTAGTGCTGGGGTGGAAGAGCCGTCGAAGAACAGTAGCCACGTTTCTTCTTTGACTAAAAAGATATCTGGAAGATCTCCCGGGGATCTTCTCCGTA
Organism: Papaver armeniacum; assembly: GCA_023531295.1. Taxonomy (NCBI): domain Eukaryota; kingdom Viridiplantae; phylum Streptophyta; class Magnoliopsida; order Ranunculales; family Papaveraceae; genus Papaver; species Papaver armeniacum. The sequence continues at coordinate 23,234 of JAJJWW010010730.1, read as the reverse complement.
GTCTGCAGTATCTTCCACAGGAATGCCGCTAACAGTCCGCTAGTCACTTGTCCCTTTATGGCCCTTGGGGAGACGCACGTTATGTCGAACTCTGACAGCTGCAGGAGCCATTTAGCCGGCCTCCCTATCAGAGCAAGTTTCGAGAGGAGAAACTTTACAGGGTCTGATTTGGATACTAGCACCACTTTATTGGAGAGGAGGTAGTGCCTGAACTTCTGGATGGAATAAATCAGTGCTAAACATGCCTTTTCCGCCTTGTGGTATCTGAGTTCAGCGTCTCTCAACGTTCGACTGAAATAGTATATGGGGTATTCCATTCCTTTGTCGTCCTCTTGTGCGAGGAGAGCTCCAACGACAGTATCGCTAAAGGCTGTGTAGAGACATAGTGGTTTCCCTCGCATAGGAGGCTTCATGACGGCTAGAGAGGACAGTATTTGCTGGATCTTCTGGTACGCTTTTTGCTGAGGCGTAGTCCATGCGAAATTTGCTCCTTTCTTTAGCAGAGGAGTAAACGTAGTGGTGAGTTGTGCCAGCCCCGGTATGAAGCGACGAATGTAGTTTACCTTTCCCATGAAACTCTGGAGCTCCTTTATGGTTCGTGGTGGCGGCATCATGAGGATGGATTGCGTTTTGACTAGATCAACTTTTATTCCTGCGGCCATCACTTGGAATCCCAAGAATTTCCCCGAAGATACACCAAAGGCGCATTTCAGAGGATTCATCTTCAACTTGTATTCGCGGCATCTTTCGAACACTTGGCGCAGCGTTTCTGGATGATCCGCTCGAGTATTTGATTTAACCACCACGTCATCTACGTAATCTTCGACTTGCTTGTGCATCATATCGTGGAAGATGGTAGTCGTGGCGCGTTGGTAAGTAGCGCCGAGCGTTCTTCGACCGGAAAGGCATTACGGTGTAATAGAAGTTTCCGAGAGGGGTACGGAAAGCAGTCTTACTTGCGTCGTGCTCATACATCTTTATCTGGTTGTAGCCGCTATATCCATCCATGAAAGAGAACATACCATGTCCACTGGTAGCATCTACCAGCATATCGATGTTAGGTAGCGGAAAATCATCTTTAGGGGCGCACTTGTTCAAATCTCTGAAATCGACCACAACATCCGATCCGACCATTCTTCTTTTAACGGGAACGATATTGGCCAACCAAGTAGGATGATGAATAGGCCCGATGAATCCAAATGGCTAGTAATTTTGGACCTCCGCCTTGATTTGTTCTTTCTACATCGTGTCCGAATTGTCTTGGAGGCTGCTTGACGGGTTTGGATCCGGGTATCACATGCGGATGGTGGGTGACCAGATTTTCCATCCAAGCCGGCATTTCTTCATAAGTCCATGCGAAGACGTCTGATATTCTTTGAGTAGGTCGACTAGCTTTGAGCGTTCCACAGGATGTGAGTCGAACGATCGGAATGGGTCGCGGAAATTCCTCATTCCCTATATTGACAGTTTCGAGTTCGTCGGTGGTTAAGTCGGTCCCATCTTGTAGCTTCTGAGGGGCGTCTGGAACTTCCTCCTGGTTATTGTGAAGACATTCCTTCGGGCGGAGAGACCGGGCCATGGTCTCCCCTGCTAATTGCTAACAGCGGTGATAATGTGTGAGCTTCCCCTTTTTGCTTCGTCTTGCGGTAAGGGTGTACTCTCGCTTGGTGCGGGCACGGGTTACGCCCGGTGGCAAAAGATCGGGCGAGTCTTCCTTGAGGAGGAGGTGGTGGAAGGACGGTCTCCTCTGCGGGGTATCTCCGGTTGTCGCTATCTCCGAGCGATGTCCATTTTGTGCATGAAAAACTGTGAATCTTGGTCGCCACGCCTTTTGAACCCTCCTTGGCCCATGTGCTTCTACGCAATGGCGGGTGCATAGGGGGACGAGACGCGAAAATGCGAACGACTTCTCCGTTCGCATCTATTTTCGAGCATTGGTGGTATGTTGAAGGGACGATTTGAGATTATGCGGCCCGCGGCCTTCCCGGTATCATGTGGTAGTCTCTGTTCTTTTTCAATTACTTCAAACTTCACGCTTGATTGGATTGGCCCTACTGCCGGTTCAAAGTTGATGTAGCCGTATGTGCTAGTTTGGTTGCCCTCGAAATCCGTCATCGTAGTGGGCTGTCGTACGATCTCATTGGGTCGCACCTTGGCAGCTTTGAGCGTCTTGAGAGTGATGACATTGGAAGATGCACCCGTGTCAATGAGCGCTCTTCGAAAATCTATGTTCTTGACGAGATCCGTGACATGCATGGCTCGGTTGTGACCGTCTTCTACCATCATGTCGTCGTCGGTGAAAACAATATTGTTGGCAAATCTTCCGGGGATCCTTGGAGTTCCCGTGGGTGCAGGAACTAGTGATGCGTTTAGTGCTATTCGGTTGATAGCAGGGAATGTTTTTATCCGCTGGTCCTTGGAGAGGTGCAGCAATTCACATAAGTTTTCTATCAACATGGTCGCCTCCCGGTCCGCCGGCTTCCGATCGTGTGAAACTGTTGATTTGAGCACGCTCATTCGGGATATTAGTCCCCCGCTCTTGATCTCCTGGGAGCATGGATCACTTGGCCCCGATACTAGATTGATGAGGAAGTCGAGTATCTTTTGTAATTGCGTCCTTCATCGTGTCCATGTTTCTCGGCGTGGATCTCCGAACACGTATCGAGTCAACCAGTCTTGGGACCTCTCCATTGGTGAGTGCCGCTTTAAAATTGAGGAGTTATCATGACCTAGGCGGGATCCATGTTTGTGGAGATTGCTCGATGGCCGACCATGCTTGCGCGAAATTTGCGGATGGGAGCTAGAACTTGATGTTGTAACCGAAAGATCAATCCTCCCGCCGTGGTCGCCAATTGTTTATGGGTGAAAATGTTTCTGCTGATTTCGGTAATTTCAGTGGGTGAGTTATAAATTGATTCAAACCCTAAACAAATGTGCTGCACGTGAGCACTTTGTAGATTCGAGAGATCGATCATGTACAAGTCCGGCCTATAAACCAAGAAATGGCCGTTCCGGACTTGCTTTGGTCACAAAGTGGAGGAGAAGGGTTGATTTGGGGAGGAAGCAAAGAAAGGTGTTGAGGAGAGTAGTATCTCGACTTGTATCAGAAAGTGAAAGCTTAGGGAAGCTTGCAAGAGATAGAAGCTTTTGGGAGAGCTTGCAAAGTTGCCTTTCGAGAGTGTAAGTGTAGTATATTTCTCCCGACCGAGACCTCGTTGTCCGGTGGAAATAGGTAAGACCTATTTATACAAGTCGAGATTGAAACGTACCCTGGCCTCATGAAGGAAGAGAATAAAGGGTGAAATAATGGGAGGAGGTGGTAACCGCATGGTTTAATGGGCGAAAACATTTTCACCATTATTTCCTCTTTTATTTGACCGCTTTATTCCTTTTCACGCTTTCTTAATGTGAGCGTAGTGTACGCCGCATCTTTGGACCGCCAAACCAAAACCCTAAATAAGCATCCCCGGTTTGTGTCGATGTCTCGAGTGTTGGTTGCATCTTGAGTGCAAGTGGCGCTGCTAGTGGCGCGTGTGGCATGTGCCAATGGCATGTGCGGAATGCCTTGGTGGTAGGTTGCACGGTTTGCAATTTAGGTTACCGGGCGTGTGTGCTTGGCATGTCTTGATGGCATGTGCGGAATGCCTTGGTGGTAGGTTGCTCGGTTTGCAAAGTTAGGCTACCAGCGTGTGTGTTGGCATGTGCCAATGGCATGTGCGGAATGCCTTGGTGGTAGGTTGCCCACGGTTTGCAAGTTAGGCTACCGTGTGTGTGTTTGCACATGTGCGGAATGCCTTGGTGGTAGGTTGCACGGTTTGCAAGTTAGGCTACAGTGCAGTGTTTGGCATGTGCGAATGCCTTGGTGGTAGGTTGCACGGTTTGCAAGTTAGGCTACCAGCGTGTGTGTTTGGCATGTGCCAATGGCATGTGCGGAATGCCTTGTTGACCTAGTGCAAGTCTTGCAAACCTGGCGCTATGTTTGGCGTGGGCCAAAGGCATAGCGGCTTAGAAATATGGCTTCGCGCACGTGTTGGCATGTGCCAATGGCACGTGCGGCCAGGTTGACCTAGTTGCAAGTCTTGCAAACCTAGGGCGCTATGTTTGGCGTGGGCCAAAGGCATAGCGGCTTAGAAATATGGCTTGCGCACGTGTTGGCATGTGCCAATGGCACGTGCGGCCATATTGACCTAAGGTGCAAGTCTTGCAAACCTAGGGCGCTATGTTTGGCGTGGGCCCAAGGCATAGCGGCTTAGAAATAAGGCTTGCGGCACGTGTTGACATGTGCCAATGGCACGTGCGGCCATGTTGACCTAGTTGCAGTCTTGCAAACCTAGGGCGCTATGTTTAGCGTGGGCCAAAGGCATAGCGGCTCGGAAATATGGTTGTGGGCACGTGTTGGCATGTGCCAATGGCACGTGCGGCCATGTTTACCTAGTTGCAAGTCTTGCAAACCTAGGGGCGCTATGTTTAGCGTGTGCCAAAGGCATAGCGGCTTAGAAATACGGCTTGCGGCACGTGTTGGCATGTGCCAATGGCACGTGCGGCCATGTTGACCTAGTTGCAAGTCTTGCAAACCTAGGGAACTATATTTGGCGTGGGCCAAAGGCATAGCGGCTTAGAAATACGGCTTGCGGCACGTGTTGGCATGTGCCAATGGCACGTGCGGCCATGTTGACCTAGTTGCAAGTCTTGCAAACCTAGGGCGCTATGTTTGGCGTGGGCCAAAGGCATAGCGGCTAGAAATACGGCTTGCGGCACGTGTTGGCATGTGCCAATGGCACGTGCGGCCATGTTGACCTAGTTGCAAGTCTTGCAAACCTAGGGCGCTATGTTTAGCGTGGGCCAAAGGCATAGTACAAATATGGGCTTTGGTGACAGTTGAATATTCAAAACCATGACAGTTCACTAGTGGACTGTTACAAAAGAAGAACCTATGTGATATATGTAACAGTTTCTTACTAAAACTCACACCAATAATAGTGAACAATCGTGACACTTTTCAAACTGTTACTGAACGATAATACAATGACAGTATTTATAAAAAAGGTCATTATAAGCTGATGTATAATAACAGTTATAAACTGTTACTATTCTTAATTTATTATAACTGATCTATATAAAAACTGTTATCTAAGTGTAAACCTATAAGTAACAGTTCTTCGAATTACCTCCACTTCCATTTATAATGACACTTCTGACCAAAAACTGTTACCGTTCAAGTAATGCAACCATACAACGTTCGCAGGTGCACGATGTTGGTAGTTTGAGTCCATATTTAGTCATTATATGCTATATGGCAGTTTTATTTGTTAGTGGGTCTGTTTTGTTAGTGGGTCTCTCGCAGTCTCGACCCCTCATTCGCATCTCATTTTTGTTATTGAAGGAGAAAGAAGAAGAAGAAGCTTAACCAATTTCTCAATACCATCACCATTTGGATCTATTTCCTTCCTTAAATGAAAATCCTAATCTCTTTCGGCGATTCCTATTGTTGTACAAGCAGATATCATCATCTCTCTCTCTTCTCATGGTCTTTTCTCTTTACATAATCTGGGATCTAATCTTTACCGCAATCTAGGTTTTTATCTTTGTTTCAATCTTTTTTGTATATCGATTGCTCTGAGATTTTTGTATTTTGTTCTTGTGTATAGGAATCGAGCTTTAAAGCTCTCTCTTCCTTAGCTCCAGTCAAAAACTACATGAATCTCTCGATTTCTTCTCTCCAGAAAAATCATGTATCGACTTACTTGATTGGGTGCTTGATGGTGGTCGCGATTATTAAGTATGTGATTTCTTACTAGGTTCATAAGTTTCGATTATTTATTAGTGAAATTTCTAGGATTATGGTTTATATTGCTTTTTCAGTTGATTTTGGATAAAATATGATATTTGAGTCTTTTCATTTGATATTTTAGGATTTCAAGTTTGTTATTCTAATTCCCTAATTGTTAATTTTGTGTTCACAGTTGAATTCAAGTAGAGATCTGTGATCTTCCGTTGGTAGAGTTTCCACATGTAAGTATGTTCATCTACTCTAAATGTTCAACTAGTTCTTTCATTGTTCGTTTCTTTCAATTTAAATGCTGCTAGTTTCAACCTATCATGTCATATTGGGAGAAAGGTTTACTCGGTACTGATACTTGCCAGAAGTTTTCAATAAGTCCTTGACATCGCATCTCAAACCTGTTTATCTTTTGATTTTTGAATGGAGGTGTTCTTAAATTGGAAGATTAGCATATTGGTGCCAAGTACTGAAAGTTTGAACAAAAATCCCCTGAGCAAATATTCCAGCTCATGAGTGAGTTCTTAAACAACAGCCTCAAATTGGTTTGGGTATAGAAAACCACACCGAGAAGGTTGAAGAGTATTTGCGAAAATCATATATACTTCAATAGGGCCTACAGTTCCGATACCAAAGCACATAGTTGTTCTTTCGAAAGGCTTGTTTGAGCTTTCACATTGAACTGGTTACTTAAAAAAATTATGTACATGCAGGCTTCTTCCACCACTAAGAGCAGCTACCACATCTAGTTTCAATTCTATCCTGCGAGATAAAGGACATATAAATTCAAATTCCCATTGGTCTAGGATGGGTGCATTCAAACTGATTTTAACTTTGATTTATGGAATTTATTTCCTTAGTTTAATTTCATCATGGTATATTCTATTAACATTTGTCTAGGCATCTTGGACCGAATCAAAGTATAAATTGGAAAGACATTTTAGACATATCTTATGCAGAAAAGTGTTTTCGGGATCACGTAAAGTCACTGTATGAGGTAATTGTGTTGGCGACTTATGACTTATGAGGTGATTATAAATCGATGGCTTTCGTCGTTTTTTATGCCTGGTATCTCTTATGGCAGATAACATGGTTTCTACATGTATTAGTGAAATAGATATTTTGTCACAAGGTTTTTAGAAGAATCAAATCCATTTGCGTTTAGATTGTCCTACATCAAAGTTATCTTTGACTCCTTTCAGGATCATACATTGACGTCAGTGAGTTGTGGAAGTATCATTTTTTTAGAGTGCTTCCTACGAAGCTTGAGTGGTGTTATTATTAGTAGCCCATTGGCCAAATGGTTTGTGATTTCATTTATTTGTTTTAATAGGTGGTATTTTTTTTATCATGCAGGTCGACCTTAATTGTATCTATATTTGTTATCTGATCTAAAAATGTCGTCGACGTTCCAGCGTTTCCAAGCTTTGTTAGCTGAGGTCATAACTATGGAAGAAAGTGACCAAGTGAGTGCAAATGGAAAGACTATTCTTTACTTCTTGGTCCTTTGTCCCAACAACTTTTCAAGTCAATCCTAGATATTTTAAGATGCCGAGGAAAGAAAGAGTGACCTTGTGGCGCCAATATGCAGAAGAAATGTGGCGAAAGAAAAATGTGGGATCTGGCTTAAGGGAACACAAGCTTTGCACAGATACAAAAATAGAAGCTATCTTGATTACAGGAGGATCAAGGAGACTAGCTACATGGTCGGGCTTAGCTACAAGGTTAGTTTTATTTTTTTCACCAAGTGTCACTTTTACTGTTAACCGGAATGTTGTTGCCTTACCAAGGTAATATAAGTAGTCATACTTGTATTTAGCCCTGCAAGATAGTTTAATTTAGTGAAAATTTGAAATTTTGAATTATGTTGCAAAGTGCTTGACCACTTGTTAATAGTGAAGTGAAGGATAGTACTACACTACACATAAGCAAAATTTTGAATACTCAATAGTGCTTGAAGTAAGCATATATACAATATGTCTCTGTATTCATTTTCAAGGGTTCATGGTTGTCAACTACTCTTATCGGTTACTTCTGGTCACCATGATGATTCTGCCAAATAATATTTTTTTTTTGTGTTTACATTGTATCTTTTTCAGTGATATCTTGAATAGTTGAATCTCTGTGATGCAGTACTTATCATCAAATGTTTTTCCTTCTATTCTAAGAAAGCAGAAAATTTCCCGGGACGAGATACAAGATGCTTGTTTCTTTCCTTGATTACTTAACTTGGCATGTGCAGTTGTATGCACTGATTTAAATTGTGTTTACAATTATTACCTATTCTTATTATATAGGTAATGTGATATTTATTAAGTGAGAACTTTGCTTCAGGAAATCTATGTCATATGGCTGCCACTACATCTATTTTTTCGAAGAAGTTCATCATCCACTACTTTACTATCCGGTTTTAAGTAAGCCTTAGTTTCTGTTTCAAACGATCTAAACGTTCTTTGGATATAGGAGTAAATGACTGGAACACTACAAGACAACTGAACAGATGGTTACACATCAATGTGATATTTTACTTTTCTCTGTTGCATTCTGAATAATTGAATCCATGGGATGCGTTATTCACCATACAATATATTTTTTTTCACATTTCTATGACTACGAGTTCACAAAATTGATGTGGCCTAGGATGATGGATGTCCGGTTATGGAGATCTTTTGATATTTGTAAATTTTTTCTACTTTGCAGGCATCTAGAGTACTTGGCTTCAGAAGTTTAAGTGGTGGTTTCGTGGAAATACAAGAGGAAGCGCAAGCTACTGTAGAGCATCGAAGTTCAAGAAATCTGAGGTAGTGGAAGCTACTTTAGAGCATTAGAGTTCAGGAAATATTTTTTGTTGTAATGAAAAGAATGATATAATTTATCTATTTAATTTTGTCTTATGTTGTATTATTGTATTGAACCTTGAATTTCAGAAATACAATTTTACTTTTCTCAGCTCTATCTTTCACTTTAAAGTATCATCAATCATTGTAGTATTTTCTCACTACAAATCTAATTATACAACAACAGTTGTATGTAAAATATGTTACTGATAAGTGTGTATTGTGACAGTTTTACTGAAAATGTGTCACGGAAGAGGTTTAACGATGGCAGTTTCACTTTAAAAATGTTGTTGTACGTGGTCAATGTGACAGATTTACTAAGAAACCGATATCTTAGTAAAAGAAACCAAGTTTCGATGACAGTTTTTTAGAAAATTTTACCGTAAGTTTTCAACAATAACAGGTTTATGAAGAAACTGTTACCTTATAACCATGTTTCCGTAACAGTTTCTTAAAGACCTTTCGTAAATGAGCCTTTGGTGACAGTCCAATATTTTTTCAAAACTGTTACAAAATTACTTTGGTGACAGTTTTTAACTGTCACCTAAGCCCATTTTTGTACTAGTGGTTGTTGCCATGGTGAGCAGGGTGCGGCTTGGTTTGGCATGGTTGCCATGGTGCGCGGAGTGCGGCTTGGTTTGGCATGGTTGCCATGGTGCGCAGATGCGGCTTGGTTTGGCATGGTTGCCATGGTGCGCAGAGTGCGGCTTGGTTTGGCATGGTTGCCATGGTGCGCGCAGATGCGGCTTGGTTTGGCATGGTTGCCATGGTGCGCAAAGTGCGCTTGGTTTGGCATGGTTGCCATGGTGCGCAGATGCGGCTTGGTTTGGCATGGTTTCCATGGTGCAGAGTGCGGCTTGGTTTGGCATGGTTGCCATGGTGCGCAGTATGCGGCTTGGTTTGGCATGGTTGCCATGGTGCGCAGAGTGCGGCTTGGTTTGGCATGGTTGCCATGGTGCGCAGAGTGCGGCTTGGTTTGGCATGGTTTCCATGGTGCGCAGTATGCGGCTTGGTTTGGCATGGTTGCCATTGTGCGCAGATGCGGCTTGGTTTGGCATGGTTGCCATGGTGCGCGATGCGGCTTGGTTTGGCATGGTTGCCATGGTGCGCAAGATGCGGCTTGGTTTTGGAATTAGGGTTCCGTGTTGAAAACCCTAATAACTGGTATTTTGAAAAAATACCCCTATTAATTATTTACACCTGAGTTAAATGCTCTTAGTTAATGTGTTGCGGGTAAAACTAGGTCATGGGGTTTTACGATTTTACCCCTTGTCTAAAATCCACCATCAACACCAAGATACTATGAAGACAACAGAAGGGATCAACATTGGTTGTTGATCCATTATGAAGAAAGCAGTATGGATCAACTATGAGAGTTGATCCAATGTGGTCGAGTCAACTGGCGCAGTTGACATGAAGTGAATGGATCAACAAGAGTTGTTGATCCATGGTACGGTATTTAGAAGTTTGCTTGGGTTGCAAGTATTACTTGTTCTAAGAGTTTGTTTACGTGAAGAATTGTCTAGAAGTATCTTGTTAGAGTTTGATTATGTTAGGAAAGTCTTTTTGCTTGAGAGTCAAGTTTGTTAATCATATAAATAGGCTGTTGAGCCATGAGTCGAGATATATCAATTGAAGAGAGTTTGTTTTGAGTTTAGTTCTGTTTTGTTTCAAGTCTTTGATATCAGATTTTCTACCGGACTCATTTTAGATGATCAAAACTAGAATTCACAAAAACATTAGATAACTGAAAAATATAAATTAACACAAGTGAGAGCCGATAATTGCATACACAAGTTCCAGTTCATCAGTAAAGATTGAGTCTGCTCAAACCATCTGATTACACACACTAAAAAATAAAGTAAAAACATAGACGTGCATGCCTGTTATTAACTTTCTTTCTGATCTTCATATTCTGGCGAATTCCCAAACTATTCGGTGTTTTCGTATTCGGTTGCTTCACTTGAACTGGTGGACTGTAGACGTTTCCCTCTTTTCCATGGAAAGCAACCATTGAGCTAAAAGTAGAAAACAACATACAACAAGAAAAGTTTGTTACCATCAAGTTCTAAATGCAAATGACTAGAAGCATTGCCAGGAATATAATAATAATTACATGCCTTAGGACTGGTAGGCTTTGAAAGTCCTTCTGATTCATTTTTTGGTGGTGGCTCGGGACTGTAAGGAGGAGATGCTCTTCTCTGAACATCAAAGAAAATAATATTGGCGCTGGTCTTACAATTGCCAAAATGGTTTCCATCTTCAGAATCTTCATTGTCTTCCTCGTCATTATTGAGGACGCACTGAAGAATCATTTAATCAAAATATGAGTGATATTATATTATATATTTATTCTTTTGATATTCAGAAAAGAGTATAAGGTTAGAGTTGTTCTAACAATATAAGGTTGATATTATATTGTTTCAACATTCCAGAAATATTTTCTTATGAAATATCGTCTTACCCAACCCGCCTATATCCGGGCGTGGTAGAACAACTCTAATCTAGCTGCACCATCAATAAAAGCTCCATTTCTTTTGCCCATTTGAGAGTCTCCAATCTCCATTATAGCTCTTGCTTCCACCTCTTGAGGGACTTGCGCCACTAGTGGGATTTCCCTACATGCAATAAAATCTCCATCAGATTTCTTCAAAGGATTCCGATTCTTGCCTTCTTTCTCTTGTTTTGTTTTTTCTATGAAAGATCCATTGAAGTTAGATATGAAAATAAATTTAGTTCAGCCGGATCAATTTTTGTAAATTCCTAGTGAGAAGCAGCTCAACAACACGTTGATGGATTGTAATTGTAATTGCAGTTGAATTTGAATTCGATTTTTTTTTTTTGTTGTTGTTGTTGTTGTTGTTGTTGATTATGTGTTTCACAGTTGCCACAACAACTGATTCAGTCATTCGAGTTGGGAGAGTAATCTACAGGATTACAGGGAGAAGAAAAAGCTCACATCCCTGTTCGAAATTACAGGGAGGGCTAATATTAATATACACGATTTGTGGAGTTAAAAAATGAAATACGGGAAAATCACAAGAAGTTGTTCGATGAATTAATTTACTAGCAAGAATATAAAGAGGTAGTCTGATTTCAAATAACACGTACAGATACGCAGATAATTGTTTTGGTTCGAAATACCTCTTTTTTCTTGTAGAACACCACACACACACAAACGCAAAATGTTCCACTACTTTTTTCGCCCAAGATCTTGTAAATATCAGAGTTGACTATGTGGGGAGAAGAAGGATAGTTCCCTTATTTTTTACCATCAGCATCTGCATATATTTGTTGCTGCAATCAATAAAACCAAAATGTATTGATCAGTTTTGTGAACAACCAAAATGTTTTTTACCATCAGCAGCTACATTTATTTAGTGAACAACTAAAAGAAAAAGTTAAAAGTTATCAGCGTAGAGATAAAGAATATCTCACCGCCATATTTTCCCGTACCAATCAATGGTTTTCGACTTCTTTCTTCCGTGAGAAACTGGATGACTTCTTTAGTCCTCTTAATATAGGCATCTATCACAACATCAAAATCTATGCAATTTCCTATCACCTTCCCAAGAAGTTGTCACCTAGCTACTAGCTAACATCAGCCATCTTAGAATATGTCAAACACCCTTTCGGGCTTTGCATTCAGATTGGGATGAACAAACACAGTCGCTTCCACGATGCCTTCCATCGAATAAATTATTCAGATGGCATATTAAGTTTATAATTAATAAATCTTATCAGCTTGTTTCAACTTGCTAAGTCCCACTTTGTGCTATAAAACGTGCTAAGTCCCACTTTGTGAACACCTCTAAAACCGGGGTGCATATTCTAGTTATAATATTTTACTTTCCAATAAAAATATTTTCCATACAATGAAGATTGTTTTCTCTCTCTTTTTTTACTCTCTTATCTTCTCAAAACTCTATAAACATGTCAAGTTTATCCTTGTCTTGTTTTGTCAAGTTTATACTATGATGTCTTAAACTTGCATTTGGAGATATTTTGTGAAAGAGTTCGTTATTTTCTGCATCCATGCAATTAATACGATTGTAGAACATGCAGTTAATGAATTTTTTCCCTATATCCCAATCTTGTTTTTCCTATTTCTCTTCGCCGTACGATTCCTCTAGTCAAACTACTTATCCATTTTAATTTTTCAATTTACCACTGATAAAAGTCGAATTAAGTTTGTCTTAATTATTGCCATTTTTATTTGTTTCTTCTCCCTCAAAAATCCATCAAGTTGAAAAACCTAGATTAGACTTATATGTTATAATAGCATAAGTGTTTCTTCGTCTTTTATCATGATGATTTGCCAAAGACCCGCATTGCTGATATTAAATTAAGGTTCCAGTGGTCAGTGAGGAAATACCAATCTACTCTAAACTTAATATTGTAAGAGATGACATGTCCAAATAAGGAGCTGATCACTCCACGGCCTTGTCACCCATAATTTATCTAGCAGAACGAGCGAACATAATCCTCAGAACCATAATAAACTCTAACAAAAATGATTACTTCATTCCAAGAAGATGATAAAAACATACAAGTACAAAATTTGTGCAATATATGCTTAAACATTGCCACAAAATAAAAGAGGACTTATCAAACAAACTAGTCAATTAAACGAACCTTACCTCGGAAAGAGCACGAGGATTTACAACCCAATCTTTAAACATCACCTCGAAAACAGTTTGTGGACTTACCAAAAAGATATTATTAAACACAGATCTCAGATGACGAAGAGAGGGACAAAACGCTGAAGAAGCAGTATTTCTTTTTTTCTTTTCTTTTTTTTTTTTGAAAACAGAAGCAGTATTTCACTTCTGTTTTCAACTGTATTTTCTCTAAATTTAATACTTTAGCTAGTAATAGAATAACACATATCTAATCTAAACCGTCAAATACTAATGAACGGTTGATAAAATGAAGTAAAAGTCAAAAAAATATATCTGAAAGAAAAACGCCATGTGTGCATGCCACCTCAGGTTGAGTGCAGTGGGTGCACGGAAACTGGGGAGTCCAATTTTGTGCACACTCCTTTAAAGAGTGTGCACGTAACAAAATCATATCATTGGTTGTTCCAAATACACCGTTATTTAATAAATAAAAATTAGATTTCTTTTCATTTTAATTTGATCATAAATCTTAAAAAGGTATGTAATTATATCTACTTATTACCTAAAATATAGCATTTGACTTTTAATTGAACGCGTAATTGGGGGATATGGAAACTAATTGGGGGATATGAATTACTTCCCCCAACCAAAGGTGGCTGTTAAGGGGTGTTTTTTGGGGGCGAAAATACTAAAACACTCTTAGATTAATTAAAAACATTATGAAAAGACTGTTATACCCTTTCAACTAAAACATAAACATCAAATAACCCAAATCATATATCCCCCAATTCAAATTCGTACCAGCATAGGTTAGTTCATCCAAATTTTTTTTTCTTCATCTTCTTCGTCATCGTTCATTCTTCATCGACGATTAATCGTTGAATCAAAAATTTCTTCGTCGATTAACATAACATAACCATGCCTCCAAGAACCAAATCGAAAGCAAAATCGAGAACCAAATCGGCTGCTCAACAAACACATGAACAAAGAATCGAGAACATTGCTCAACAACTAGAAGAGGGACGCAAAGCAAACAGTACCAGGATGATCAAACACTCATGGCTTCTCCGAGAAGGTAAGTGATTTTTGAACCCATTTATGATTGTTTTACTCGATTTGTAGCCATGGGTTTAGGTTAGAATCGCCAACAATAGCTGAAATCTGCTGAGGTTACGTAGAAAACCCGGCATTGGATCTTGGTTTGAATACCAAGCTTGGTTTAGGTACCTGCAGATAGAATTTGGGTCGAATACCATACCGGTTTGCATTCCCGAAACTGAATTTTTTGTACAAAATACAATTAGGTTGAATACCATACCGGTAGTCAACTAAAAACACACAGAACTTAATTGTTTGTACCGGCATTCTATCTAGGTTTTCGTGAATGCCGGTATCTAAAACCGGCATCTGTTAGTTCAATTCGTAAATGCCGGTATTACACTTAAAACATACAGAACATCACCGAAATGGTGCTCAATACCGGCACATAATTTAGTTTCTAGACAATGCCGGTACAACGATACCGGCATGCTCGATATTTAAGGTCATATGCCGGTCCATGTTACTGGCATTGGTTTGTTTAGGAATTGGTATGCCGGTTCCTAAACTGCCATGCCTTTTCTAATGTTTGTTTTGTTTGCTTATGTTATAGGTCAAGAGCCAAAGAAGCGAAAAAAGAAAAAGGTCCTATCCTCACTAAGAGAAGGAGGAAGGACGGTCTTGATACTCCTTCTGCCTCCACGGGGGAAAGACGCGGGTCGCAAGAAACGTTTGGGGTTTCAAACAAGAGGATCAATTTGGGAGAGTGGTGGTGAACGTAGTGCACTTGCAATCCGTGGAAGGTACTGGAACACTTGAGGACGATGAGCATGATGGAGTGGAAAGTGAGGAGGAAGATGATGAGGTTCCCCCAAGTCAATTAGCAAGCCAAAGCGAAGTTGGTGGGACTAGTCAAAACCAACACAAGGCAAGGACAAGGGCAGCCGAAAACAGAAAGTTAAAGGTTGTCACCTTCCTCACCTTGATGACATGTTACCCGACCGCGATGATGGTAAAATTTGGGTCAAGCTCCGAACCGAAAGTACTCTTTGGATACAAGCACTCTTGGGCTCGTACTATCTTTCAAACTTATGTAAGCATTTTTTATTTTGTGCATGTGCGTTGTTTTATCTTTTACATTATCTCTTAATCGTATTATCTCATATTTGTAGGATCATACTAAGGCCGTGCGTGTTTGCCGAAACCAAGCCGCGGCTGAGTGGAAATTGTCGTCGAGCATGAAGATGTCCAAACATTAGTAAAGAACTCGTATGTATTCTTTGGTTGAAAATTACGTGAATCCGTATACCGTGACTCACAATTGCTTCGTCGAAAGGTACCATGGTGAAACTGATACAATGCACTTCCCGTTTGGTGAGATGACCTTGATTCTCAAGATGCTAATAACATTCTAGGCTTGATCATGTTATCGGCAAATCAATTTCGGGAAGAAGTTGAGTCTCGGGAACTAGATTGGTTGAAGTTGCGATTTGACCAAAAAGTTGTTTGGTTGGGACTTCAAAACATCTTCGGATAGCTTTTATGTAGCATCGAACGGAAGTAAGACGAAGACATTGAAGCTGACGACGATGCTTAAGAAGTTATTTGAAAATACAAAGGCTAGAAGCTTGAAGGATGGATGGGACCCTCGCATGATTCCGGTATACAGCCCTTTAGCGTACTGTTATACATCTTGGGCACTAGGGAATTCCCCGACACTAATGGCAACAGGGTAAGTGCAAACTTTCTCCAAGTACCTTGACCCGTTGGAAGGTGTCCATGGCTATTCTTGGGCACCATGGTCATGGCACATTTGATGGCGGAGATGAGAAGGTCTTCATTGGCTAAAACAAACCAATTTGTCTCGGAATTTCACTCTACCAGGTACAAATTTCTTTAATCTATTGTTGAGATGTATTTTTTTTTACTTATGTTCACATGTATATTGTTCACATTGGATTAGGTGTGGTGTTATGAACACTTCCCAACCTTATTCAAGGACTGCCAATTCTTGAAGATCAAAGACCTTCCCGAACCCGATACCCCTAGAGCTCGTAGGTTTGAGTTTAACAAGAATCCGAAGCTCCTAAACAAAGGTCGAGTCATCAATATGAGATTGGCTCTGGATGCTATGAGGAAGGAAGACGTTGTGTTCGACACTTATAAGGAGATTATAGGATACCGTCCAATTCCAAGAGATGTTGCATTTTACCATGGGCCGTTGTACCACCCAAAAGGATACATCATGGCCGATCCATGCCATGTGATGCGCCAACATGGATTTAAGCAATTATCCCGTCTTTGGTCGACATCTGATGATAATTATCTTCTTTACTTTTCTCGGTGCAATTCAACTCCCAACAAGTTGCATGTAGTGTATGATCCGTAACCGGAACCAACACATTGAGGGATAGAGAGCCACGCCGTTTGGTTGATATTAGTAAGTGGGAGATTATGGAAAATGGTTATGAAGTTGATAACAACACATGAGGGATTACCTGGAATGGTCACATCCTTATGTCGTGCGCCCTCCCTCGTCGAAGCTCCACACCAAGAAAACCCTCCTGTTGAAATTCCTACACCTCCACAACCTACGATGGCCCATCTTCTTAGGACTTTAGGAATGGTGGTAAGTTTCTTAATTGCTTATAGTCATTAAATGTAAACATAATCATATATTAACATATATACTGATTATGTGTTTGATGTATTAATCTAGCGACGTCGGATTGGCAAGGTTACGAAGATGTTAGGTTGCAAGCATAAGGACGGGGTGGTGCTATCTCTTCAAGAAATCAAGGAACTCGAGAAAAAGCTTCATAGAATTGAAGAAACCCACCCTACTGTCAAAGCTATGTATGGGGAAACAAGGAAGGCGCCGACCCAAAAGAAACAAAAGACTAATTTAGTGGAAGAGAATTGATGACAATTAGTGATGGTTAACTCTTTAAGTCTTTGGTTATGTCAAAAACAATTTCAAACTTGTTTTGGTTTGTACTGTGGGTTAACTCTTTAGTTCTTTTGTTTATGTTGAACATGTTAAGATTTCTAGTTTGAAAGTTAAAATGTTCCGGCATAGTAGAGGTCAGTTTTAGAAATACATGTACACATACCGGCATATACAGAATGCTCAAAACACTGGCGGAACCTAGTCCCGGCATGGCAATTTTTATGCCGGAACAATCAGGTTAAATTATTTGGTTCCTGTATAGAAACTGACATGTACCGGCATTGTTGCGTTTATTAAGGTAAATGCCGGTATTGCAAATGCCCAAATACTCTTAAATATGTGATAGAAAACCGGCATAGTAAGATTCATTTTGACAATGCCGGATCTAAAGTTTCCAAATACTCTTAGAGAGTTGACATAAAACCTAAGCGTCGTTGTTTTGATTTCCGCAATGCCGGCACTTTGATTAATTCATATCAAATTCTCTTTTATTTCGGTCTGAAGTAATCGAATACATTGGATTAAAAACTTTAAATTAAAAAAACAATGAATGGATTGCACTTAGTTAGACATAATCTATTTCCATCCATTTTCAACAATTGCGGAACCCTTGAGCATTTCCCTAATCTGTTCAAAGACATCATCCGGAATGGGGGTGTCAAGGATCATCCTCATTGGCTCTTCTTCTTTTTCAACATATTCTTTTCCCTTCATATAACACCCATCACACCCATCGATAGGCTTACAATGGCCCTTGTGGTTTTCTCTTGACTCTGCTAGTTCAACAGCTTTGTCAAGCCATTGAAACTCATCGCACTTTGGGTGATTCAAACACCTTAGAAACATTCTTCCATTTTCAGCATCATCAGTTTTTGCAATCCAAAACCTGCGTGTCCCATCACAGCTTCTACACTTTGAATAAATAAATGGAAAGTCCATGGCTAGGTGAGAAGGTGACTTGCAAATTTTTGTAGTTTTTGCCAAAGGAATGGGTGATGTTATATAGAAATGATGCTCCAACGGTCATATTTTTTCAAAAACTAGCCGTTTTTTTTTTCAAATTTTACCCATTCCCGCGTAGAGGTTATTAAACAAAGAATGCCGGTATTGTAGGCATATTGGATTAGTTCAAAACCGGCATTGTCGATAAGTAAAGTAAATCACCGGGATTAAGAACCCAAGCATAAATGGTAATTGACTTACTATACCTGCAAGATTAGGTTCCTAAGAGAGAAGTTGAAAGGAACAAATGCCGGTATTTAAGTTCAAAATATCATTAGCTTCGTATGTTTTTCATGTAAAACCCGCATCCTCGACATTTAAGTTTCTATGCCGGTAGATCATAAACCGCATTCTCGTGTCATGTACTCACATCGCGGTTTGAATATTCCATAGAATATTCGCTGGTAGGTAAAAAGTATAATGTGTACCGGCATTCAATCTTGGTTTGAATACCACGCCGGTATGTTCTTGAACAGTGGGGGATATTTTGTCCCGGCATACAAATATCTATGAATACAATGCCGGATAAATGATACCGGCGTAGAATTCATACAACGAGCATGCCGGTACTAAGGTTTTTTCAGACAGAAATGGCGGTTTCAAAAAAAAAAAATCAAATTTTCGACCTCTTCGAAGCATTACCTGTGTGTGGGGTTGCTTGTATGCTAAACATGTTTACTTTCTTGAGTTGGTTCTTCACAAAACATTTCATGGTCACGAAAATAATGATTCAAAGGTGTTGGTTCATCATACAACAATTGTGAGTTGTTATCATTAATCGAAGATTGAAGATATGATTGTTGTTGTAATTGAGCTAAAGATTCAAGAACAGCAAGTCTCTCATCACAATCATCTTCCATTTTCAAAAAAAAAAAAATTCTACTCAAATTTTTTTCCCTCATTCTACTCTCAACTAACCCACACAAATTCAAATAAACATAAATACACAAATTATATCCCCAAATCATTAATATTTTACTAATCAGGATTAATAACTAATTATGATTAGGGAGGGTTAGATTAGGAATTAATAATTTAATTATATAAGGGGTAACCCAGCTAGGATATTTGGATCCCTATTTTGTCATTTAGCTATATCCCCCAATTAGTTTCTATATCCCCCAATTACGCGTTCTTTTAATTACCCAAAATATAGCATTTGAAGCAAATCCCAAACCAATTTTCTATGTCTGCAAGAGATTCCATCCTGTGGCAGTGTAATCAGGTTAAGCATGCTCAGGATTACTTGTTGGTTGTACCTATTAGTGGTCTAAGTCAATGCCTTGGTCCAAGACATTTCCGTGCTGTTGTTTGTTATCGTCTTGGTATCCCTTTATTTGCTGAAGGTGGCTTGTGTTCTTGCTGCAATAGATCCATGGATATTTTTGGGGACCACGCCCTTCATTGTGCTAAAGATGTTGGAATCAAATTTCGATGACCCGGTACGCGACATAACCGTTGACATTTGCAACAAGGTTGGTGTGCTGTGCGTAAAGAAGTTGACCTTGGGCTTTCTTCGAGGATAATAGAGATTTACGCCCTACCGATATTCTTGTTCTAAATTGGAAAAATGGTCAGGATGTTTGTATGGATGTTACAGGTGTCTCTCCTTTCACTGGGGATGGTGTCCGTACTTTTGTTCCAGGTCAAGCTATCTCTAATGCTTTTTTTGCGCAAACGCAACAAATACTTGGCTCAATGTGTTTCCCATGGTTATGGCTTAGGTGTTTTAGCCTTTACTACGTTGGGGGAACTTGGGGAAGATACTCTTGTTTTTTTAAGAGGTTGAAGAATTGCCTTGTCGTAATGATGTTAGTCGTGGTATAGGTAATTTTCTTTTCCATAGACTAGGTATTGCTATTCAGAAGGGGGTTGGAGCTCAGCTTGTTGCTAGGCTACCAGCTAAGGTCTTGTATGAGTCTGACGACTGATTTTGTTTCTTTCCTGATAGTTAAATTAATATATTAGGAAAAAAAAATTAGAACTAAATTTCTTAAACACAAATCTTAAAAAGATGATTAAATATAGCATTTGTTGAGATTTTTCTTAAACAGAAAATGAAATAATCATGCCATTAAAATCAATGGTGCATCTTATTTTAATACTTACAGAAAAATAGATGGGATTTAATGAACCAGATGATAATTTCTCAGTCATAACAAAAAAGTATATCTAGAACATATCAATTGAAACTAAGATGACGCATCAATGGTTGATTTTCTTATGCGGCCTGGTGATGATCAACATAAAGGATGGATGATCACATCAAACTGACAACCATACTGATACCCTAATTGAATGATTGTTTTATCATAAACTGATTGATAACAATTTTTTTTTAATAATTATCTACTTTCTATTAAGAATGATAAGTTTTACTGTTTTAGCAATGGGTAGATACGAAAGAATCGTATGATATATCCTGTTACCTTTTTAAATAATTAAATAAAATAAAAATAAAATAAAATTTTATTTTCTCAATTAAGATAACGGCGTGTTTAGAACAGCCAATAATATCGTTTTATTATGTGCACACTCTTTAAAGGAGTGTGCACAGAATTGGACTCGAAACTGGGCGCCATATATCACGTTTGATTTAAATTTAATAAAATATAAAGTATGAAATAATAGAAAGTTCACGTTTGATTTAAATTTAATAAAATATAAAGTATGATTTAAATTTATTGGTCATATATCACGTTTGATTTAAATTTAATAAAATATAAAGTATGAAATTTAAATTTAAATTTTAGAACTCAACTCATTAAGGAAGTTCGCCTACATTGTCCAGGTATTTCTCATTGGGTAGAATTTTGCTACTTGCGTCCTGCTAAGCTCTATTATGACCAATATATTTTGTCGTCTCGATTTGAGTTCAACAAGGGGACCCCTTGGTCCCTTGTTGTTTGCGTTGACACTTCACCCTCTAGTGAAGTCAATTGCTTCTCGATGCACTCTTGATTTACACGCTTGGTACCGATGATGGCACTATTATTGGTGATACTTTTGGAGGTGGCCAAGGCTTTGAGCATAATAGAAACTGAAGGGCCAAGTAGGGGGGATGCACCTTAATGTGAAGAAAACAGAAGTCTTTTGGCCTTCGGTTGATCCCAGAAGCATGGATGATGGTGTTTTTCCACCTGATATTGGTAGACCTTCTAATGGTGTTAAACTCCTTGGTGGGCCTGTGAGTTTAGATTTGAACTTTATTAGTGACATGATGTTGAACAGGGTGACAAAGACTGTTCAACTAATGTCTGCTATCAAAAAACTTAAAGACCCTCAGAGTAAGATGCTATTACTTCGCAATTTCACTGGTGTTTCCCGATTATATTTTGCAATGCGTACTACCAATCCAGCAGCCTTGCAACCAGCCACTGATCTTTTTGATGACCATTTGCTCAATTATTTACGTTTACTCATCACTGGAGATGGTGCTGGTTTTGGTCCGCTACAACAGAGATTAGCAACTTGCCCATCAAAGAGGGTGGTCTTGGTATTTATACCATGGCGCATACACCGTGCCATCGCTATCTTGCTTCCTGTGAGTCGACTGAGCCTCAAGGTAAGATAATTCTTGGTAATTTATTCTCAGCAAACAAAGGCTCGCTTATCGCTGGCTCTTCTTAACTTTATCCGGTATGTGGATTACCTCCTTTCTTACTGTTGATGATATCGCCCTTCCATGCACACCCGGCAAGCCACTTATTTTGATGCAGTAAGAAACGAATCCTGACCAATTTAATATGTCTGCAAGAGATTCCATTTTGTGGCAAAGTAACCGTGTCAAGCATGCTCAAGATTATTTATTAGCAATACCTATTAGTGGACTCAACCTGTCTCGGCCCTAGACAGCCTCGAGCCGTGCTCGCTATAGACTTGGTATCCCTTTGTTTGTTGAGGATGGTCTATGCCCATGTTGTAACCGGTCTATGGACATTTTCGGAGACCATGCGCTTCATTGTGCTACGGATGTTGGTTGCAAGTTTCGACATGATTTTGTTCGTGATATTGTAGTTACATTTGTTACAAGGTCATGTAACGGGTGCGTAAGGAGGTTTCTCTGGTATTCAGTCAGATGATGACAAAGACTTGAGGCCTGCTGATATTCTTGTTCTCAACTGGGAAAATGGGAAGGATGTTTGTATGGATGTTACTGGGGTTTCTCCTTTCACTGGTGCTGGTGTTCGCTCTTTTGTCCCAGGAAAGGCCATTTCTAACGCAGCTTTCAAGAAAACGCGCCAAATATTTGGACAAGTGTACTTCTTTTTGGTTATGGTTTTGGTGTTCTAGCATTCTCTACTCTAGGGGAGCTTGGTGAAGATACTTTGTGTTTTTTCAAGCGTCTGAAAAACTGTCTAGCTAGTAATGATGCTAGTAGTGGTTTTGGTAGTTTTATCTTTCATAGATTAGGTGTGGCTATTCAAAGAGGAGTTGGAGCCCAGCTTGTTGCTAGGCTTCCATCCAAAAGCTTTATTTAGTGTCTTTGTTTGTTTTCATTTATGGGATGTCTTATTATATGAAATAATAAAAGAGAAATGGAAAACGAGGTGGCTGAAGAGAAAAGGCTGGAGAGATTTGAGCGAATAGTTGAGGGCCTTAATGTGCACCCTTGGCTTGGGGGTGCACAAATTTGGACTCACCGATCGCAAGGATTTCGACTTCGTTTACTTTCTACTCGGTTGTCTTCAATTTATGCATTTTTTAAAATCATTACATCGCATCTATGCTCTTTCCTATTTCTGCTCGTGGTCTCCCTAAAAGCAGCCATTTTACTCTACTCTTCGTATAATTTGTAGCGTGAATCCCCTTTGAGGACTTCGACTGCATTCTGCTTCTCTGATGTGGTTCTTCAACGTTGATTAAACGCGTAGCCTTCCCTATATATACACCAGGATGGGTCTTAGCAGAATATATTTTCCCTTAATCTAACCCACCTGATATCTTCTCAAGTTGTAACCAGAAGAAGGTTCTAAGAGTTAGCAGCTTTTTTTATTTATTTTTAC
>JAJJWW010010729.1:0-113240 GCA_023531295.1 Papaver armeniacum | reverse complement strand
CAAAAGCAAACCCTATAAGCATAAACAAAACCGGCTCTCCAAAAGTTCCAAGAAAATATATGATCAAAGTTGTAGAAAACTTTCCCTTTTATAGCTTTTCTCCAACTTCTAAAATTAGGTCTTCATAGCCCAAAGCCCATGTGGTCCACCAAGCCCATTGTGTGTGAAAAACCCATGTGAAAATATGTCCCAAAAGTGGTCACCGGAAATCTGGTATTGTGGCCGGAAATTGGCCGGAAAGGTCGCCGGAAAATAGCTCAGGTGACCGGCAAAGTCCACCCGGTCACCGGTCAACGATCCAACTCGGTTAACCAGGAAAGTCAGCTGAGTTAACTCGGGTCAGATCATGAGTCAGTTGAGTCTGTCCTAACTGGGTGACTAGGCTGAGTTGGGTTCTTGGCCAAAGCCATTTTGCAAAGGCCAAAGCTCTGTGATGCACAATCCTTGTGCCTCCAGCCATAATGGCGAAGCATCTACTCCCATTCAACAACAACAGCTTCTTTTGCATAGAAAACAGCATTCCGTCTACCAAATCCCTGCATCATTCATTTATATATCAATCGATCATACATGCAATGCATCACTCTAGCTCTCTTTCTTGTACCATCGATCGCCATCATCACTGATTCTCGGCATAAAGCCAACCATTTGCCAATTCATCTCACTGCATAGCTATAGTCCATGGCAGCAATAACTACAGTTGCAGCAAAGTCACTTCAAATCCTTCCAATTTCAACCACCTGCCAGCCAAAACAGCTTCCATAAGCACCATCACCTGTTCATTTCCTGACTTGAGCAAAACCTCATAAACTTGAGCCACACCGCTGTCAATACTCATGTAATTCGAATCCATGTAAACAATCCATCAGCAGCTCCTTTTCGACTGCGTTCCAGGCACAAGACATACCCAAATCTCTGTTAAAACCATCAGTCCACCTGCAATACCAATTTCGGTACTGCTTCTACTTAGTTGCAGCATCTTTCTTTCAGCTCCTGGCACACATAACCACCTGCAACCTCTATAGTATTTCATTCTGTGCTTGGTCTCATCCCAGCTGCAACTTCATCCTAGGCCAGCACCAGCTCACGACATTGCTTTCAGCTCCATTGCTCATCTCCAGCGCACTAATAGCGAACTGCAGCTGCACATCACCCAGACCCAGATTTCCATTTCCTTACTTAACACAAACACCATCACGCCTGCACTCACAATTCCCAACATAACTCCAGTACTGCATGACTCACTCACTCAACCAGCTCTTCCTTCCTTGCACCGATTCATCCGAGCGAATGCTTCACTTCCACTGTTGTTCATCTAGTTGCAAATGCCGCTATAACTTTTGCTCAAACCCAGGCATCACACAGCTCCTTGGCAATCAACCCTTGAAATTCATCTATATCCTGCAATACAATCTGCGGTTTCTTACCATCAGTTATAGCTCATCTTCTTCCCTGACTTCCATGGGATCCACAACCTTTATAAACTCGAGCCAAGAAACACCATCAGTGCTTGCAAATCATGGCATCTCTGCCCTGCTGCTCTGTAAGCCATTCCACCACCAAAACTACTCCATTACTGGCTCTCCGCAATGAAAGCTTGTTCAATTCAATTATCCTTCTCACAGCATCCAACTCTTGATAAACTCCCTGTAGCTTGAATCCATCTCAACATTTCGGCATCATCCTTGTGCTTCATTAGCAGCTACAACCTCATTCTCAGCACCTTCTTTGCAGTCACTCCAGCTTAGTGCATCACACTGTCAACAGCATCAACACTTCACTTCCCTGTCAAGCAATTCAACTTCGAGTCATTTGCATCTCACAAATACCACCAGCTCTGCCATTACTATTTCAACATCACTGTAGCTTCATGCCAACAGCTCACTGAATTGCACTTGTTTACAAGACTTGAGCTTCAGTTCAGAACTTTAATCAAGCACTCAATGTGCGCTTTCGCTAATACTGAGACATGAAGTCTTTGGTGATTTCTATCACCACTATACCTCCTTCCATGCATACAATTGCACATTCAAACAAACCCATTACTCCATTCAATGTAAATTGCTCAATCATTCATAATCTTCATCACTTAGTCATCATCGTTTCTCAATGGAAGTAGCAACAGCTTCATGGCTGATTTCTCGATCAAAACCTTGTCAAGTGCAAACCAAATCGAACCATATACTACCCGCACATTCTAGCCTCTCTTCATTTCCTCTACAGCTTCTGAGAACAACAACAAAATCACTGGCATCAGCTCATCCCACTCAATGACAAAAAATCAACAAACTCCATCTTATTTTCCCTTGAAATCTCGGTCTCAAATGGAGCTCTCGGAACCACTCAATCCCTCCATTCTCAAGTTCAGTTCTTCACCTTGGTTTGAAGCTTAACTTTTCTATCCATCTCGAGCTCCTGATTCATCCAATTCAGCCATCATAACATCTTCTCGATCTGTTGAGCTCCATTCTTCCATTCCTTGACAGATTCAATCCTCTCATCCATTTCTCCAGCAGACCCATACCCTCACTCGAGTTTCTTCCATCACAGACTTCTTTTATCTTAAATTTCTTCGTCTATTTTTTGGTAGAACGGCAACCCTAAACTCAGCCGCACAATGATTGAGAAATGAATTCTCTTCTGAATTTGAGGGTGTGGTAATGATAATAAGTACCACAGGCACCCAGAATTCTGATAAGGGCTGTCCATGTATCAATTAGCCTGTCAGTCTCAGAAAACCGACAATAGATCCTTCACCCCTCCTTGCGCAACATCATCCTGGTTCCGAGTATAACTCGCCGGTGTTTTGGACTGTGTTTCTTTTACGCTCCAAAAGAACATTTTCTCCCTCTTTTGCTCCCAAGGAATCCATTGCCCCTGATAACTCAAAAACACGCGTAAAGTACATAATTCACAAGAAAAATAGCAAAGAAAGCGTAACTACTAAATAGTAAATTAGGTGTTTTACGACACCTATCACTCAGGAAGCTGTAGGAACCTCATACGACGTCGGAATCTGATGCTTGACCCAAATTTTTGAAGATAAGAGACTGAGTAGTCACATGAGAAAAGAATCACTCAATTCGTAGTTGTAGAGGTTAGCCAACGAAGCGTACACATTTGTGATTTGTAATCCCGTACAGAATTTTCAGACTTCATAAACCTGGCTATAATGGCCATATCTTTCAGCTCGTATGTTCGATTAATGCGCCCTTTTGGTATGTTGTAGAAGAGACATAGAAGAACATATTTCGTTGAGGAATTATTGTCACATTCCTCACCTATTGGTACGTTTTTGCAAACCCATGGCCCGAAGTGTGTTATATCTCATTTGTAGAGGTGATGAGAACATCTTGTAGAAGACTTTGGATTATGCCCACCAGTCGTGCCAGCTTTGTGAAGACTTTCATGTGAGCATGTTATCAGGTCTACACATCTTGATATGAATCATCGGTTCTTAGAAAAGTCCGCTTCATGTGTAACACTTCAGAGAATGATTAGTTGATGAAGCCACGAGGATGTTGCTCCCGAGATCGTTGTTGGTGCGACACCATGAATGATTATGCTCCAGAGATCCTTGTCGATGCTGAAATCATGGATGGTGTTCCTCTAGAGATTATTGTTGATGCTGATACCATGGTTGAAGTTGCTCCAAAGACCGAAAAGGCTAGAACCATGATTATAGATATAATCTTTGCTCCTTTATCCAGTGAGCCTTTTACATTCACGAACTAGTTGATGAGTTATATCCAGTGGCCCGAAGTGTGTTATATCTCATTTGTAGAGGTGATGAGAACATCTTGTAGAAGACTTTGGATTATGCCCACCAGTCGTGCCAGCTTTGTGAAGACTTTCATGTGAGCATGTTATCAGGTCTACACATCTTGATATGAATCATCGGTTCTTAGAAAAGTCCGCTTCATGTGTAACACTTCAGAGAATGATTAGTTGATGAAGCCCTGAGGATGTTGCTCCTGAGACTGTTGTTGGTGCTGACACCATGAATGATTATGCTCCAGAGATCCTTGTCGATGCTGAAATCATGGATGGTGTTCCTCTAGAGATTATTGTTGATGCTGATACCATGGTTGAAGTTGCTCCAAAGACCGAAAAGGCTAGAACCATGATTATAGATATAATCTTTGCTCCTTTATCCAGTGAGCCTTTTACATTCACGAACTAGTTGATGCGTTGAGCGTCGCTAAGATGAAGGTATACTGAGAGTTCAACCTGAATGCTCCTGAAAGCATAACTATACCAGGAACTGGCTTTGTCAGTGAGTCGATGTTGTTGCGGTAGATAGCATCAACAATTTTCATACTGGATGTGATTGGTGAAGAGAAAAAGTTCCTCAATCATGCAGGGGCTTGTGATGTAGAGAAATCTCGTTGATGAAGTTTCATGGAATCACCTCAGGTTGCCCAGTGTATGTTGAAAAGAGTTAGTGCCATCCATGTATGAATGATGTTGCATATGCTTCAGAAGTATTATAATGGGATAATGAAGACTTATCGATTGTAGTTTAGTTACACTTTGATCGTCTTTGGTGTTGAATCAATGTGTCATCGTCGAGATATTTGTGTTGTACTCTTTGATTGGGAGTACAATTTGATGGCTTCTTAGATGATTGAGCGTTGAAGAGTATATTCCTTAAGCATCGAATGTCTTAGGGTTTGATCATCTCGGCCTGAGTATCTTCATTGATTCAAGATCCCTTTCGTTGCGGCAGTGGTGGGATTCGACACTTGTGCGGACATCGAGCTTTCGATTTTGTGGAACACATGGACTTGCAGGAGAAACGCCCAAAGTGTTCTTTGCCATGTTTGGACATCAGTAATGAATGTTTCATTGCTTGATTCGGAGAAACATCAGATTCAACCACTTGGTAAAATACTAATGCGGTGAAGCTACCATTCATAACATATTGTAGAGTTGCTAGCATAATTAAGTCCCCATGCTAGGATAGCATGTGGGGAAATAAATGACATAGACATGGAATGAGACTTTCCTGAGTGCTATGCATCTTTTGCAGGTTCTTACTTCAACCTCGTTAAAGTTTGAAATTCCTCAAAGTACTCTGATGATGGAATGTCCGTCAAATCTTCTGGATCAGAACTTTCTTCGTTGGAGAGATGTGTAACAAAAGGTGCTTTGTAAGTACCCATCTTTTCAGCGTGGATCCACGCTCGTCGAGGACATGTCATATCCTGGATCTTTCGATTATGTGAAACTTGGTTTTTGTCCAAAGTTGAACTTATGTTCACTTTGAGAGTGATGTAGCCATAAGTATTTCCGAGCGAGCCTTCAAGGTCTCTGATTGAGATGGGAGCATGAGTAGTTTCTTGTCGAGTGATGCATGTGGATCCGATGGTTTTCAGTGGAATGTTGTTGATGGCGGTGCCAGAATCGATCAACGTTCTTCCAAATTCGTTTCTTCTGACTGTGGTAAGCAGTCCCTAGTCGTACATCTCTTGGTCTGTGGCTGGAGGCTCAAGAATTATTTTCGGAATGGACTTCTTGACACAATGTGGTTCAGTTTTGTGAACATGTCTCTACTTTATGCCTTCGACAGATAGAGCAATTCACGTTCGACCAAGGATTGAACCGCCTTTTTGATAGGTTGTTCAGAGAGTGTAAAGGTTCTGACTGGAAGAGGATTCTTGTGTACTCCTTCAGTCCCAGTTGAAGCTATTGTGGATCAACCTTCTCTTTGAAAATGTGCATCAAAACTGCGCAGTTGCTTGTGGGATGATTGACGAACCTGTGGAAGCGGTAGTAACGAGGACTTTCCATGTCTTCTTCAGTTGGTTCTTTCTTGACATATGGCAACTTGATTGCACCATCTTGGACCCAGACATCCAGGAGTTCTATCACCTCTTCAATGGAAAAAGGAAAGTCAGGTGCTTCTTGATCAAGAACTCTTGTGCGTTGGTCAAAGGCTTGCGCATCTTGTTTATCCTTGCTTTGTGCTTTTGAAGGAGCTGAGGTATGCTTGCGCGGCGGCTTTGGCTTTCCGTTTGCCCCTTCGCAATGTGTTTGTGGAAGGCTGGAGGTTTTACTGCTTCTTGATCAGACGTCTGCTACTTCGAGTGTCTCGCGGTTCTTCATAGCTTTTGTTCTTTCCAAGAAAGCGGGCGCAGATGGTTGCCGATCTCTTCGCCGCTTCATGAAGCTCGATAAGGTATGGAAACGAAGATTTTCCAATAAAGCTCACGTAGACCGGGATCATGCCGTTGATACACAAGTCTACCGATTCTTTGCTCCGTGATGTTTGGATCATGACACCCGGGGCCTGGACTTTGAATCTTTTCACGTAGTCATTGGGATGTTCATTGTTCCTCTCGAAACATTCTTCCAAGATCAGAGAGAGTAATTTTCTCTGACACAAAGAAGTACTTTCTGTAGAAGGCGTCAATCATTTCTCCCCAATTGTTGATAGTTCCTGGTGCGATATTGTTGTACGAGGTGTATGCCTGCCTTTCAGAGATTTTGAAAATTCTTTGAGGCGAACAACGTGATTGTTTTCATTCTCTCCTAAGGCTTCAAGGAAACGAGATACATGTTCTCGAGCATTGCCGGTTCCATCATATAGATTGAAAGTTAGAGAAGTATAACCTTTAGGAAGAGGCATCCTTTGCGTAGCGGCAGGGTAAGGAGGTTGGTGGCGATGTACATGTGATGTCTTGTCTTTTCCACGGTTCTCCAGAAGGCGCTCCAAATCTTCCCGAGTAATGAAATTTGATGATTCCTTTGTTGACGAATCGTCTGCGGCCTTTACGGACTTCGTCATCAATAATCGTATGAATTGGGATTACTTCGGGATCAGCATCTGAGGATTTCTCCTTTTCTTTTCCTTTTTAATGAGTTTTCTATGACATCTTGTCAATGAGAGTTTTCAGATGGTCAAATAGCTCCTTCTGTGTTGTGGCCATATCGGCTTGATTCTTTGCAAGAGTCTCTTGCACTTTGATGAGATCAGCAATGGTAGGTGGTGGGTTTCCTCTGACTTCCTCAGGGTGTCGGCCGAATAGAGGATGATCTACCGCGTTAGCGTGAGGAGGAGTAATATCACCACCGTTTGAGGCCGGAATTGTTTATGGGATGTCTTCATTGTTGTTGTTGCTAGTGCTAGCGTCGTTTGTATTGGAACCTGTAACTAACCCAGACCCAAGACCAGCCATCTTGTGAAACTGTGAGATTGCAACCGAGAGATTAATCTCCCACCGTGGTCGCCAATCAGAGATGGGGAAAAATGATTTTGGGTTTTACGGAATTGAGGAGACGTCCGTGTGGAGACTCCTTGAACCGAGCGAAATGTTGAACCTCACTACGATGCCCGCAAGAAGGGAGTGCTTTAAGTTCGAGAGATCAATCAGGACTCCGGCCTAAACCAAGAACAATGGCCGTTCCAGAGTCAATTCGGTCACAAGAGAGGATGGGTTGATCCGTAGGAGGGAAGGCGAGAAATGCAGACATCACCGGTGATCCGAGATTGTAGGTGTGTTGTGAATTCAGCGTAAGAACGCTCTGAATGATTGAATTTTGCTCAATTGAGAGTGAATGCTCAGACGATGAGTTCGTATAGAAGAAAGATTATCTGTATGAACTTGCCGAGAATTCCTTGTTTTTGCGAATGTTCGAGTGTTCGAATCTTGTCCTTTCAATCAGGATTCGGAGACATTTTATAATACGGAGTTGAAAACACCATGATCCCATGAAGTGTGACAGTTTCTTTGAAATCGAGAGAGTGGGGAAGTGGGAAATCGTGTTAAAACCGATTGCTCATCGTGCGGAGACTTGGTTAATTTTCCACCCACTACTTTGCCGACTCTTCCAATTGATTGCACGACTTGCTCACATTCTCATCGTGGGTGAACACACGTGCGTAGACCACCCGACCAAAACCTAGTTAATATCCCCCATGTGACACGATTGATATCTTGTGATTGTGGAGTCGATTCTTGACTTTGTGGGACGATGAGTCCATGTATTGTTGAGTTGAACATGTTTTGCAAATGTTCAAACTCATGAATCAAATATGTCTCATTGAGACGAGGTATTATTATGTTGATTACCTAAGACGAGCAAACCGTGTTGTTTAATTGTCGAATAATATTGATAGTTGAACCAATATTATTGAATCCGAGCAAATATTACTTGGTTCGAGCGAATATTGCTAGTTTGAGCAAATATTGCGGTTTGAGCAAATATTGCCTTTGATGAATTGGTTGTAGCAGGACCAAAATTAATATTAATTTAAGATACTGACTACTGGGTCGAGTAAAATAAATAAAAATATTGATCATGGAATCAACATAAAATTATCAGAGTATTTGAATCTGCTCATAATCATGTTTCTGCAGAGCTATGGATTCAAAACCCTAATTTTATCGAAATGATGATTTATTGCAAATCAATCTGCAGAGTGAAGCGAGGTTCGGCTACATGGGATGACGAGTCCACCATGTACGCCCAGATGCTCGAATGAGCAAAATACCAAAGTCTCTTAGAGGACTAGTTGGTGAAAGAATGATTAAATGCTGGTTTAATCATTTATTGAAATAATGCTCGTATGAGCGAAAAATAATAAAAACCTGGTCATGAACTGAGGTGCCGACCAAGAGGTCATGGGGCCGGCTCTTGGTGGCCGTGGGACCAATGGATGGTCGTTCAAGCAAACTCTTAATTGTTTGGAAGAAGTTTGAACCTAATATGAGCAATTAAGCAAATTAGGTTAAAATCATTAAAACATGCGGGACCGGCTGTTTGCAGGCATTAGAGCCACCCTTGGTAGATCAAAGGGATGTGATCGTGTCACCATAGTGTCCGTGTCTCAGTCCTGAGAGTTTCAGTATTTTCCGATGCGCATTTGAGCAACATTCTGAGAAAATATGCAGAATCCAGGGTTTTTGCTGAAACTAGGAAAAATACATGAGATGATGAAAAATAATAAATGAAACAGGGAATTGCAAGGTGTGGGACCGTCCACGGCTAAGGCATGGCCGGCCGGCTAACAAGCATGGTCCCACATTTTCCCAGTTTTATGTGATTTTATGTATTTTCTCTGATTTGAGGGAAATTCCATGAAACTGGGGAGTTTGCTGAAATTAGGGAATTTCCATGAGATGAGAGAGATAAAATAATAATAAAATAGGGAATGGTGGAGTGTGGGACCGGCAATGGCCAAGGCATGGCCGGGCCGACCAATGGGCACTGGTCCTGAGCACTCTTCCCAATTTTATGTAATTTTCATGATTTTAGGAAATTTTCATAAAATCAGAGAGATTTGTTAAAACGAAGGTATTTTGTTGAAATCAGGGAGTTTTCATGGAATCAGGAAACTAAAACAACAAATAATAATAAAATAATAGGTGTGTGGGACCGGTTAGGGCATGGCCGGCCGGCCGGCTAAAGTCCGGTCCCACGAGTTTTCCTAATTTTATAATATTTTTCATGATTTTAGAGAAAATTCATAAAATTAGGGAATTTTCATGGTTTTAGGGAAAATTCATGAAATCAGGGAATTTTCATAATTTGAGAGAAATAATAAAACAATGGGACGTGAGGTGTGGGACCGGCCACGGCTAGGGCATGACCGGACGGCTGGTGCTCGGTCCCGCGACACCTTTCCCTAATTTTATTATTTCTTTGATAAAATCATGAGATTAGAGAATTTCCTTGAAACGGAGGAGATTTGCTCGAACGAGAGAATTTTCACGAGATCAGGGAAAAATGATAAAATATGACAAAATATAAAATTGGGCGCGGGACTGGTCATGGCATGACCGGCCAGCTGATGAGCCCAGTCCCCTGGCGCCTTTGCTAATATTATATTATTATTATTATTTTTCCTTCCTATTTTGCATAGGTTCATCGTTCATTCATATTTTTAAATGCTCGTTTGCGCATTCAAATGTTTGTCTCAGTGCATTATTGCTAAGTACACTTGCACCATTTTAGTCGGGGTTATTCGATGCTCGGATGTCTGTCTCGTTGAATATTTATCACTAACCCGTGGAATTCTACTGGGAAGAACCACGAATTGAAGTGACGAATATAACGAAGAATCGTAGAATATTCTTGGATATTCGACGATTAGAGATAATTAATCGATGGCTCTATACTAGCGGGGCTTCCTATCTAGGAGCATTAATTATTCGAGGGTTGAGCAATATGAACTTCTTTGGAGTGTCATATTCCTCTTGTATAGTCAGGGAAAACATGGTTGCATCCTGAAGACGTTATTGCTCTATACTAGCAGACATGCTGTCTAGGAGCCGTCCAATGATGAGTGCCAAATATTGCATATTTCTACACCTTTTTATTGGCATTTAACTCATCTTTTGTGCTTAGAAATTAGATATTATCCCAAATTCTGTATTTTCTCTGTTTTCAAGAATAAACACTTGTACTAATTAATTTTGTGTTTTTAGGTAGTAAATAAATCCTGGAGAAATTAAGGAGCCAAAAGAGCAGAAATTGGAGACGAGCGTCTATGGAGCAGAAAGCCACAGCCCGCGTGCGCATCAGTTGCAACCCGACAAGAAGCAACCCATTTACAAAGATATGGGCTTGAGCAATCCAAAGCCCGACCCATAACCCGAATCCAAGCCCGATCCATCCTGAGCCGTGAGATTTGATCCATCCGCATCCAACGGTCGCTTCATCCCGCACATCATCTTTTCTTGCATCCGCCTAACACCACAGCCACCTACCCCTTCACCCATCGACCACATCAACCAAACATCCCCCATCCTCACTTTCTATTCTCTTTTCTCCCCCGACAGAAACACCAGAGCACCTTCCCCTTTCCCTTCCCCCGACCAGTTCCATGTATGCATGCTAAACAAGTGTACACATAGCCCTTATCAGTCCTGCGCAATATATAGTATTCATCTGTGTGATTCTCTTATATCTGCATACATATTTGCTAGCCGAAATTGCTATGTCTTTGAGTGAACTATATCGGTATATGCATATGTGTGAATCATTACCACTTCCATGAGCTTTGCCTCCTTTGCTTTGTGCATTGCTACTTTGCTGATCCATACATCACCTCGAATCTGTGTGCACAACTTTAAAAGCTAGTTTTTGAATCTGTGAACCATGTCTGCATGCTAAACTAGCTACACTGCTGAGCAATCATCCCTGAATCGATTGTAGCTCTCACAAGCATTACTCTAATTGTCTGTTAAACTAGTTGCCTAAGTATCTCTGTGACACTTGAGTGAATTTTGTAAAGCTGAAACTTGTGCTTTTGTGTGTTATGTGCACTGAAATTTGGCTGAATACTTAGTTTACATTTTCACTGTGACTTCTTGGCTTCAACAAAGCTTGTGCTTGGTTCCAGCCCCTGTAGCTGTTTGAATTGAGCTGCAACTTGGTTAGCCAAGTTTGCTGATAGCCCAGTTTGATATCAACTGAGTTTGTTGAACCATCAGCCCTTGCATCTTTGTGCATGCTCTATTCTGTTAACTACCTGTTGAGCTATCTGCCCTGCATCTTTGTGCATAATCTGTGAAGATTGGGGTCAACCGAACCTGTTGATACTTTGTGTCATGTCAAGTTTGTTGTAAACTGCTGAAAGTTTGTTTCTGATTTATTGTTGATCTGTTGCATCTGTGAGTCATATTCACTTGCCACACCCCCAGCACGTGCTTCACCTTGAGTGAGCATAACCTTGCTACCACTGTGCACATTTCCTATTATTTGGTTCACCTGCCAAGCAAGTTGTGTTGTGCGCTTTTAACAATGACGAGACCTCGATCCCAAATGTGATTGATTAAAGAACTGGTGTTTGATTCTTATGAGTTTTTGCTTCTCTTTTTGAAATTGATTGGGTTTGTGTGAATGTTTAATATGCTTGATGTTCTAGCTAGGCTATGATTGTGTCTTTTAGAGACCAAACAAATCGAATAGTTAGAATCCGCCTGCAACGACATTGTCAACGTACCCCAGTTCTTCAACGAAAGCCTGCACCCGGTCCGAGACGATGGGTGATGAACCGAACCAACCCCGTAGTCTCAAGGACTACATGTACCCCACTAGGGCAAGCCAGCCCTCTTGCATCATTCTACCAGCTGATGCTGGCCAGTTTGAACTGAAAGCAAGCACAATTCACATGTTACCCGTGTTTAGAGGGGTTAATGCTGAAAACCCCTATCACCATGTTAGAGACTTTGAAGATATCTGTGGGACTCTAAGTTTTACCCAAATGGCGGAAGAGTCCCTCAAGCTGAGATTTTTCCCGTTCTCTTTGAAAGAAAAAGCCAAGTCATGGCTTCATGCCCTACAACCACAATCCATTAGAACATGGGATGATCTCACAAAAAAAATTTTCAAAAAGTTTTTCCCCAACCATAAGACTGCGACAATTCGCCAAAGTCTGAATGGTTTTGTGCAATTAGAAGACGAAACTCTAGCAAAATATTTGGAGAGATTCAATGAATTATTGCTCCAATGCCCCCACCATGGTTTTGAAAAATGGAGACTTGTGCAAATTCTGTATGAGGGTCTAGATGTTAGGACCCGAACCACAGTTGAGTCAATGTGCAATGGTGCATTTATTGACAAAAGTGCTGATGAGGCTTGGAATTTCTTAATCGAAGTCGCTGAAAAGACTCAGCAGTGGGAGTCCATCCGTGAACCAAAAAAGACTACCCCTGTAACTAATGTTCATAGAATCGAGTCTGACTTTGAGGGAAATGCAAAGATGGCATCTTTGGCTAGGAGAATAGAAATGCTAGAGTTGCATAAGAATGTAAAAACTAATGCCCCTACTCTCCGTGACCAAATTGAAATGGCCACTTGTTCCGCATGCCATAGCTCTGACCACTTAGTGGACAGTTGTCCAGACCTACATGCATTTCAAGAGTCTAAAACCGAGCAAGCCAATGCATTGTACCATAGGCAAGAGAACAACCCTTATTCTCAAACCTACAACCCAGGGTGGAGAAATCACCCTAACTTCTCATGGTCTAAAGGGCCTGTACAAGGGGGAACAACAAATAATAACCAAGGATACTCATATCCTAGAAACCCCCAAGTACAACCACACACTCAGACTGTAGAGAAAAGCCTAGCTTTGAAGACAAGTGTCGGTCTGTTGACCCAAAATCTTTTACAACTTCGAAGACCACCGACCAACGTTTCACAAGTCTAGAACTTAAAATGGGTCAAATTTGTGATGCATTGAATGAGAGAGAAAAAGGAAAACTTCCTAGTCAACCCCAACAAAATCCAAAAAATGTGTTTCAGGCAGGTACTTCAACCTGCAATGAAACTTCACATAGTCATATGAATGCTGTCACCACTCTTCGTAGTGGTAAAGTTTTTGAGAACAATGTAGGTGTACCACAGTCAAGAGAGTCTAAATCAGACTCACCAGTACACACAACACCATAGAAAATATCTACTGTAGAAAATGAATCTGAGCATGTTGATAAATCTAAAAGTCCTACTAATATAGATGTTTCTTTGCCAAGTCATGCACCTGTTGCTCCATTCCCTCAAAGGTTGGTGCAGCAAAAAGGGGGTACCCAGTACAACGAGATTTTGGAAATGTTCAAACGAGTTAACATAAACATTCCATTTCTCGAGGCAATCGACAGATACCCACCTATGCTAAGTTTTTTGAAGGATCTGTGCACACAAAAGCGAAAGCTTCATGTGCATAAGCGTGCTTTTCTCACTGAGCAAGTGAGCTCAATAATCCAAAACAAGATTCCAACTAAGTTTAGAGACCCAGGTAGTCCAACAATTACATGCACCATAGGTGACCATGTGGTCGAAAAGGCGTTACTAGACTTAGGAGCAAGTGTGAATCTATTGCCATACTCTGTGTATGTGCAACTGGGCCTTGGGGAGTTGAAAACCACTCCTGTTACGCTACAATTAGCGGACAGATCTGTGAAAATCCCTCGTGGCATTGTTGAAGATGTGTTAATCAAGGTTGATAAATTTTTCTTTCCTGTGGACTTCATCGTCTTAGATACTCAACCTGTGCAAAACCCAGATAGTCACATTCCTGTTATTTTAGGACGTCCTTTCCTGGCGACGTCCAATGCCATCATAAATTGTCGTAATGGAGTGTTGAAATTGTCTTTTGGTAACATGACCGTAGAACTGAATGTTTTTAACACTAGTCAACAACCCATTGATTGTGATGATACTGATTTGCATGAGATTAACATGATTGAGAGTCTGATCCAAGACTCATTGCCCGACATTTTATCAGTGGACCCTTTGCAAGCATGTTTAGATAACTTTGACTTAGATCTCTATGAGTCTAAATACATTGGCGAAATTCACTCTTTGCTTGAATCTGTTCCACCCATGGATATTGCTAAATGGCGTACTACGGTGGAACCACTTCCACTCTCTGATTCCGAATCTGCCTCACCTCTTGATGAACCACCTAAGCTTGATTTGAAACCATTACCTGATACTTTGAAGTATGCTTTCTTAGGTCCTTCTGATACTTTACCCGTGATTATTGCATCATGTTTAGACACAAAATGTGAAATTCAACTCTTAGAAGTGCTTAAAGAACATAAAGGAGCCTTAGGTTAGACCATCTCAGATCTTAAAGGTATAAGTCCCACAATTTGTATGCATCACATAAATCTTGAAGAGAACACTAAACCATCTAGGGAAATGCAAAGGAGACTTAACCCCAATATGAGAGATGTTGTCAAAGGTGAGATTTTGAAATTGCTTGATGCGGGTATCATTTACCCAGTTCCGAGATAGCCAATGGTCGATCCATTCAATTCAAGAAGTCCATTACTGTAGTTCAAAATGAAATGAATGAGCTTGTCCCCACCCGTGTGACCACAGGGTGGCGAGTTTGTATTGACTATAGAAAATTGAACACAGTAACAAAGAAAGACCATTTTCCTTTTCCCTTCATTGACCAATGCTAGAAAGGTTGTCGAGACATAGTCACTATTGTTTCTTAGATGGCTATTCGGGCTACAACCAAATTCACATAGCACCCGAAGACCAACAAAAGACCACATTTACCTGTCCTTATGGAACATTTGCTTACCGTCGTATGCCTTTTGGGTTGTGTAATGCACCCGCTACTTTTCAACGTTGCATGATGAGCATATTTTCTGACATGGTAGATAAGTTTCTTGAAATTTTCATGGATGATTTTTCTGTCTTTGGGTCTTCTTTTGATGAATGTTTGCATCATCTTACTCGTGTGCTGATTCGATGTAAGGAAAAGAATTTGGTTTTGAATTGGGAAAAATGTCATTTCATGGTTAACTCAGGCATTGTTCTAGGGCATATCATCTCGGAAAAAGGCATAGAAGTAGACAAAGCCAAGGTTGATCTCATTCAACACTTGCCTCAACCTCGTTCTGTGAGGGACATAAGATCATTCTTAGGCCATGCGGGTTTTTACCGCCCGATTCATCAAAGACTTTAGTAAAATTTCAAGACCTTTGTGTAATCTTCTTGCAAAAGATGTTGCATTTGTCTTTGATGATGCTTGTAAGGAAGCATGGGAGCAATTAAAGGCTCTCCTTACATCTGCCCCCTATAGTCGGACCACCCGACCGGGACCTTACCATTTGAAATTATGTGTGATGCGTCTGACTATCTTGTAGGAGCTGTTTTAGGCCAGCGAGTAGACAAACTCCCTTATGTGATCTACTATGCTAGTAAAACACTTAATGATGCTCAATCAATTATTCAACAACGAGAAAGAGTTGCTAGGCTGTTGTGTTTGCATTGGATAAGTTTAGATCTTATTTGATAGGGTCTAAAGTCATCATATATTCTGACCATGCTGCATTGAAATATCTTTTGTCTAAAAAAGATGCTAAGGCTCGTCTAATTCGATGGATACTCTTGTTACAAGAGTTCAACCTCGAAATTCGAGATAAGAAAGGGTCGGAAAATGTTGTTGCTGATCACTTGTCTAGGTTGAATGTTGAATCTGTTGATGAATCCGTGCTGATTAGAGAATCATTCCCGATGAACAATTGATGCTTGTGTCTGAAATGTCGTGGTTTGCTGATATCGTGAACTACCTTGCTACAGGTAGAATGCCTTTGCATTGGTCTAAACAAGACCGTTCTAAATTCTTGGTTGAAGTTAAACATTTCCTTTGGGATGACTCATATCTGTTTAAGTACTGCCAAGACCAAATCATTAGGAGATGTGTCCCCAATTCTGAACAACGGGATGTCATCTATTTCTGTCATGACCATGCATGTGGAGGCCACTTTAGTGCCAAGAAAACTGCTTGCAAAGATCTTGCGGGAGCGGTTTCTATTGGCCAACATTGTTTAAGGATAGCCATGCTTTTTGTGTTGCTTGTGACCGATGCCAGAAATTAGGAAGTATCTCTAAGAGAAACATGATGCCCTTACAACCCATTTTGATTGTTGAGCTGTTTGATGTGTGGGGTATTGATTTCATGGGTCCGATTCCTAACTCTGAAGGTAAGTTGTACATTTTTGTTGCTGTTGATTATGTCTCTAAGTGGGTAGAAGCCATCGCATCTAAAACAAATGATCATAAAGTTGTTCTTTCTTTTCTTAAAGAAAACATTTTCTCCCGCTTTGGAACACCTAGAGCAATAATCAGTGATGGAGGTAGTCATTTTTGTAATAGACCTTTTGAATCACTTGTGCGCAAGTATGGAATCACTCATAAGGTAGCAACACCTTACCATCCTCAAACCAAAGGCCAAGTAGAAGTTTCTAATAGGGAAATTAAGCATATTCTTGAGAAGACCTGTTAATCCTTCTAGGAAAGATTGGTCTTTACGTTTAAATGATGCTTTGTGGGCCTATAGAACTGCATACAAGACTCCCATTGGCATGTCCCCTTACATACTTGTGTACGGTAAAGCTTGTCATCTACCCATAGAGTTAGAACATCGTGCATATTGGGCTGTAAAGAAACTGAATTTTGATCTTGATAAGGCTGGGACCCAAAGAAAACTTCAACTCAATGAGTTAGAAGAATTAAGAAATGATGCATATGATAGTGCCAAAATGTACAAACAAAGAATGAAAGTGTTTCACGACAAGCGCATTTTGCGCAAGTCTTTCACACCTGGTCAAAAAGTTTTATTGTACAACACTCGTTTGCATTTGTTTCCAGGGAAGTTACGTTCTCGATGGTCATGTCCATTCTTGGTACGTACTGTTTTCCCCCATGGAGTTGTTGAAATCGAAAATCCAGCAACCAAGAACATCTTCAAGGTCAATGGTCAGAGATTGAAACCATTTCTGGAGCATCTTCCACCAGAAGTTGAGACCGTAGACCTGGAAGACCCCATCTATGTGGACTGAACTAGTTCACTTGTGTACATACATATGGACTAAAAATCCATTCTCTTTCCCCTTTTCTTTTCTTTTTAATGTGTGCTAACCAAACTTTTTGTCTTGCGCCCTTGTTGTTTGCTTTCAAAGCATTCATCCTCCTAAGGTTTAGCAACATCCTCTTGCATCCGGTAATCTCTTCCCTTTTCTCCACTCAACATAGTTCTCATGGTATGTGACTGTTTAAATTCTTATCATCTGTTGACACATTGAGGACAATGTTAGATTTAGGTTTGGGGGTGTGATTTGCATATAGAGTTTTTAGTCTTTTATGTCAAAAAAAAAAAAAAAAAAAAGTATATTCAAAACTCTTTGTAAATATGTACATAAAAACCTCCAACTTTTAGAGATCTTAGAGTCACTAGCATGCTTCTAGCTATGTTTACATAGAGAGTCTGACCGAAATAACTGAACTTGGAAGTACTGGAGAACACAATCGGGTTCCTTAATTTATTAGAGCGTTAAAGTTGGATTTAACCATGCCGGAGGGCGAATTAGGTGCTGCAAAGATATTTGGTAGTAGAATTGTGATCACCCATAGTGGAGACTACCCATTTTTACATCAAGCGAGGCACCGACCTTCATTTTTGTGACTTTCTAGAAAATCAATAGAGTGTGTGTCACCGTACGTCAATTCCGGTAGGAATGGTGAGCTACCCAACTTCGCACCACTTTCAAGACTATTTTTGATCTCTTGAGTGCTAATTTTGTCAATCATGAGGGTGACGTTTAAAGATGAAAACTCCTTCTTGTAGTTCGATTTGCAGTTAGCATCACTCTCTCTCTCAACAACATCAACAGATCCATAGAAACACATCATCGTCAGCAAGCAGAGCAACGTCAGAATATTTGAAGAAAAGTTGAAATAGTCCAAGGTTTACATGCAACAATTCAAAGAAAAGAAAATAAGATGAGAATTAGTGAAGTTTATGAAATCAAGACAATACAAGTTGTGAAAAATTGAGTGATAAAGTCCTTCATCCATGGAGTTAGTAGTTTCATTGTTTTTATTGTTATTTTCATATTCAAGTTTGTTAAAAAAAAAAGAAAAAAAAAAAAAAAAAAAAAAAAAAAAAAAATTGTAGTTTATTTTCTTAGTTTTGATACCACCATGGTAAAGAAGAAGAATTCAAGAAGAAAATTCCAAGCAACAAGGAAATTGAATAGAAAAGTTACAAATTGTCAAGTTTTGTGAAGTTCAGAAGTTCATCATCAACAGTTGAAGACCGAAGACCGAAGATTGAAGACGTTTCTATGGATGCTATGAGAGGGGTGTTAGTTGCCGATAGGATGTGAAGGTAAGTGAGTACTCCCATCCTTGCTAATGGTTGATTTCCTTTCTTAGAGATCATCAGAAAAAGATTCTTTTTGTCCACAACTCTGTGGAGTCTCCAAATTATTTCGGAAGGTTATCCTTCTCACCTTCAACGTGTGCGGAGGATTTCTCTCTTTACTCCCGCCTGCACACATGAGAGACTAAAAAATCGGTCTTTTTGAGTGCAATTATCATAAAACCCTATTGGTGAGGCGTGTCGAGGCTTGTGATCACTCTCGAACCCGAATTCTTTCATATGGTATGGTTATTTCTCGCTCAACTCTTAAGGATGAGAATGCGTTCTTTGGTAGTTCTAACTTCGTGTTACTAGCATGCAGAAACTCTATATCCTCATAGCTCCTTGGATTCTTGAGACTCTTTTATGCTCTGAAGTTGGAGAAGGTTTTGTGGGTACATCTCTGGTAAACCCTCACGAGACTACAACTCGTCCACTAGGGACACCTAGGGGTTTAAAGGCTTAGTGCATACGCTAAATGCATTCGAGAGACCAGCGACAGTGGTATAGTTAGGATTTCTTATTTTCTGTTTCACTTGAGGACAAGTAAAATTCAGGTTTGGGGGTATTTGATGTGTGCCAAATATTGCATATTTCTACACCTTTTTATTGGCATTTAACTCATCTTTTGTGCTTAGAAATTAGATATTATCTCAAATTCTGTATTTTCTCTGTTTTCAAGAATAAACACTTGTACTAATTAATTTTGTGTTTTTAGGTAGTAAATAAAGCCTGGAGAAATTAAGGAGCCAAAAGAGCAGAAATTGGAGACGAGCATCTATGGAGCAGAAAGCCACAGCCCGCGTGCGCATCAGTTGCAACCCGACAAGAAGCAACCCATTTACAAAGATATGGGCTTGAGCAATCCAAAGCCCGGCCCATAACCCGAATCCAAGCC
This sequence comes from Papaver armeniacum, assembly GCA_023531295.1. Lineage (NCBI taxonomy): Eukaryota > Viridiplantae > Streptophyta > Magnoliopsida > Ranunculales > Papaveraceae > Papaver > Papaver armeniacum. The sequence goes on along the minus strand of JAJJWW010010729.1, from coordinate 93,666 downwards.
CGATCCATCTTGAGCCATGAGATTTGATCCATCCGCATCCAACGGTCGCTTCATCCCGCACATCATCTTTCGCTGCATCCGCCTAACACCTCAGCCACCTACCCCTTCACCCATCGACCACATCGACCAAACATCCCCCATCCTCACTTTCTCTTCTCTCTTCTCCCCCGACAGAAACACCAGAGCACCTTCCCCTTTCCCTTCCCCCGACCAGTTGCAGAACCACCAGTACCAGCTTCTTCTCCCGACAACAGCAGCATCACAGCCGCCTTCTCCGCCTCCCAGTTTCCATCTATCTCCATCATAACTTCTCCCATAACCCTAGAAGCTAGGTTTGAGATAGATGGAGCTAGGGTTTCATCAACCGAGCATTAATGGCTACCGAGCCGGGTGGAAAGAGGGAACACGATGGGGTTTGCATTTATTGCCACATTCGAATATTAAAGAAGATGGGGAGGTATAAATTTGAGTGGTTCCTCATCTGAGAGGGGGCGGCAATTTTTAGGGTTTTATTCTGTTAACTTAATTTCAATTCTGTTTTAATACTCTGATGATGTTTTAATTCAATAACTGGGGTTTAGATGAAGCCCTTGATTGCATGCTAAATCAGTCAATTTCATGTTATTATTCTTGTTGTGCTTCAATGTTGTAGGAAGAATGAATTAGCTAGTTGAGCAAATTAGCTTTGTGATTAGATGTCTTTGTAAGAAGACATCTAATACTAGGGGTGAGTTAGTGAGAGTAGCTAATACATCATCCATTGTATCCTTCCCTGGGAAGAATCAAGAACATAATTTGAATAGGTATTGCCTTAGCATAAGACCAGGTGGTGGAATCAACTGCCCTAGTGTTCTCCAATATGTATACAATCTATTTTTGCATCTTAGAATTATAGTCACAACTCCTTGTCGTATCGACACCCAAACAAGCCATATTGTGTCACTCCTCTTAGAAATCAGTTAAGTGAAATATTGGAATCAATTTTACACACCCCAAATCTCTGTGGATCGACCTGTACTTGCCCTGTGTTGCTAGTCGACACTGTGCACTTGCAATTTACATTTGTAGGCATCATTCCTAAGCCTACCATCCAATCTTGCGATTCTATACAGTATGAGATGTGTCGTGGTCTCAGCTGGGAGACTACACATCTACATCTTCTCTGTGAGGCTTTCTCGATAAGAGGTTTTATGACATGAACTTTCACGCTTAGAGACATGAGTCTCAATACTCATCCGATTGTCGGATCCGGAGTAATTACTGAAATTGCTCAGTATTCATGAGATGTGCCGTGGTCTCATCTAGAGACATGAGTCTCAATACACATCTACATATACTCTGAGAGACAGCCTTCTCAGTCAGAGATTTATTGCATGAGCTTTCATGCTTTAATGAGAGACATGGGCCTCAATACTCATTCGATTGCCGGATCTGGAGTATAGTTTTACAATTTTACCCTTTGTCGAAAATCCACCATCTACAGTTTTATGTAGTGGAATCAAATTCCCTACATTTCCGATAGTAGTATTAATTCAGAATTCCCATGAACATGTAGCGGAATCAAATTCACGTAACTGGGAACCATAATTGACATAAACTCAAGGACAAATCAAATCCCTTTTTTTTAAAGAGTTTTCAAAGAAAAAGGAGAAGCAAGTAACTTGGTAATGGATGTCGAACCAAAAAAAGGGAAATTGAAACTATTTTTGTGGAACGTGTAGCTAATCGACTAAACTATTTTTGTTAACCGATAACAGTAAACATAAGTGAAAACCCTAATTCAAAAAGGGAAACGGTTTCTGTTCATCAACCTTGGATGAACTGATAGGCATCCGTCTTTGATAGAAAATGACGGAAAGAAGAGAGGAGTATAAACTTACATGTTGATGCCGCTCTGTTATTTTCAAAGACAATTTATAGAGGCAGAAGGCAATTAAATCCATGGCGTGCGTTTATTTTGGTGTAATTTCACTCATAAATCAATTCGAGTGGAAATTTAATCATTAGGGCAAACCTAGAACCGTTATTGATTTCAGAATTACTGAAATTGGTTGAATGGGAATTCGGAACGACTATGAAATGTTAATGAAAAGATGGAATTAATGAATGAAAGAAGATTGAATCACAGATAATGGAAGGATTGAATCTGATATGGGTTTTATTTGGGCGTTACTAAAAAGAGTGAACGGAGGTTCTTTAATCATTCCTAGGGTTTTTGGCCCACTAAAGTAATGGATACCTACATTTACTACTGAAAACTGGGAGGAGAGGGTGAGATCACAGTCGCTAGTTGATCCCAACGGATGTATCATGGCCGCTGGGTGACACAGCAAACACTAATGTCATATAAGCATTGATATTTATTTTAAGGGCAATCTTGACCGTCAACCTGTAGTGATCTACACTACAAATGGATAATCAGACTCAGATACACAGGATATATACTGTGAAAATGAAGGATAAACCTCAAAGAGGGATGAACAACAAAACAATAATTCTATTCGATAATTAAATGGGATTACAGACTCTCAACTAAATAGGGCACAACCTGAAGGCATGCGCAACACACATGCATTAAAACTACTAACTAATACTAAAGGCACCCCTTAACACGATGGTACCCACCAACATGGACATGACAAATACCCACCCCTTTAAATTATCCTTGTCCTCAAGGATATGAGTTAAAAGTTAGCTTGAGTGCGGGTGAAAGACTCATTACAAGACCAGAAACACACGGCTAATAAAACCCCATGTGAGGCCCTTGAACACTTCAATACTAGGTTCACCAGTCCTACGTTTTCTCTGCGACTGTGTTGAATATCTACGATGTTAGTTACTCCTTTAAAATTAACCAGTGAACTTGACTTTCTTTCAACATAGAGCTTCGCTGACTGCCACAAGTTTGTCCGCTTTTATCATCAAAACTAGAACATGTGTCCTTTAGTTGAGTTCCACGAATAAGTAGTTGTATACCATCAAGCTGAGTAGCATGTTTTCCGGTGAGCGATACAATCTCATCGGGTATAGTTGCAAGTATGTGAACTAATGATAACAACACCTCGGTAGATCCCAGATTGTCATGTTTCCGCATTTCAGCCAAGGCATGAGTGGAAATATCCTTTTCTTCCTCTTTGTAATTACACCCAGAAGCACTTGGAGCTGAGCATAGTGATGTTACACGACTAGGGCAGACATTCATAAAATTATGATACCTGATTAGAAGGCGAACTGATTGAAATATTTGAGCATCTTCAGCTTCTCATTTTCTCCTCTGTAGCACCATTACCTTGTCGTCCTTGGCTAAAGTCACTTGTTTGCAGTCAACCTTTCCCATGCAGAAGGGAATTCCCATACTAGTTACACTGATCCAACTAATATTTCATGCACCCCATAAGCCCCACAGAAACATCTTGAGTTCCCACTTCGAGCAGACCACCAGGGACAGCACAACTGGAATGTGAATTATTGCGAGCATGAGTTGTATTCTCATTATTCTCTCATAGAACTTCAACTTCATAACTGCCTCACGAACAGTAAGACTCTCATACAACACAAATAGAGGCATTATACTGTATACGAAGAAACCCATCCTTGAAAACCATAAACAACTTCTAACAATAGTGAGAATCAATACAAGAGAACAGGCTTGAAGTTTAATCCAATCATCATTCAACACGACCAACAACTTGTGTGAGAATAGTTTACCAGCTGGTATATAAGTTGCTCTAATCAATATTACATAATTCAAAGAGCTTCTAGGTTGCTCTGCAGAGAATCCATGACAGAAAGTAGTAGCAACACCATCATTAGCTGACATCCACACCATTAGATCACTAAACAACCAATTTAACCAACACCTATATGCATCAACACACACACTACAATTTCTTATACTCCTTAAACTGGTTGAAAGCAATTTGAATTTCCACCTCAAGAAATCTACCCAACATTAATACATATAGAATTTGAATCACTAGGAGTAAGACCTGAGTTCCCACTAACCTTGCGAGAAATTTGGCCCAGATATAACCTTATGTTGCTTCGTACAATAAACTCAGCAGTAGACTTCTCAAATTTGTAGATAACCCAGCTTTAGCTGCCATCAAGATGGATGTCATATTTATTTCAACAGAATTTAGATAGTGCTACAAGATAGTCACCTCTTTGTACTGCGCACGACCTCTTATGGTGTGATTGGTGAGAACGATCTCCTTCTCATACTCAAGCATAAGCAGGACAAATGGATGACGTTGGATACCACTAAGCCTTTGCTTGAAACCCTCAACGTAATAACAATACACATGTCGTCCTCTTGTTTCCATTTTCACATAGACACCATTCTTGAGTTGTAAGAGTAAGTGAGTTTCATACCCACTGAAACTACAAGAACTACTGCCACAAACGATAAGGCTGGGTGATCCAAGTATTATAATGAAAACCCATTTTAAACCTCTACCATTTGTATTTACAAGCATCTCTTTGATACCCACTATCCTTACAAGTATACAATCAATACAGAAATAATTCTCCTCGGTCTGGCATGCATTTCCCCACATAAACTTGTAACACAGTTGTGAATATTGAGTTGAAGAGCATTTATACACACCCATCAGTTGGTTGCAGCCAAAATTCGGATGTTGAGCATACTCAGGCGAGTAGAAACAGCTCCGGGTGGAATAAATTAACCATTGTCCTTGTAACTCTCTCACGAAATGAAAAACACTCATAAACTTCAAATGTAAGTAATAAGACGTGCATGAACCCGATTTCTGAAAGATAAATATGACCTTTCACCACTGTGGAAACTGAAATAAGGAACGTCTGGAGGTACCTAAGCTCCTTCAAGGGAATTTTCCACGCTAAAACTCTACTCATTCTGGAAGTATAAATAATGAAATTCCCAGCTATATAATCTACAATTTTGATGGAAGGTTTTTGTACCTTTCCACTCCCCTGTATTACAGAGTAAGCGACCGTGTCACTAAGTACCCTGCACATCAGATGCAAGATTACAGAACTTATATCACCACTGCCACTCCAGATTCCAGTATGGTGCAGTTGATCAATTAGTTCTCGAGCTTTGCCATAAGCAGCTTCCTTTGTCATTTGAAATAGAAAAATAATCCAGAGAACCTTACCTTGTTGCTGCCTTCTATCTAACAACTTGCAATTATCTTGACGGTCACCCTTTTCAACAAGCAAAAACATATTCGACTTCACTAAGAACAATTCAAAACCAGAAGAAATAATGACACCAAAATCGGATTCAAAGTCAAGCTGTAGTAAGAGTACCTCTTACTCAATGCCAGCAACCTTCCTCTATCAAATATCAGCCTAGTATACTTGGCACTAGATGAAATATCACGTATAGAAGTTATTTGAGTTAGGTGTATGACGAAATATAACCTGTTAATAGCTTCTAACTGCTTCCCTTGATCAAATAACCTTGTCATAACTTCACACTCAAGCATTTTACCAAACATACACCAAGCAGTAGTAATAAACCCAGAATTTGCTAACATACATGCAATTGAATCACTAGAAAACCCATTTGATAGATACCCACTGTGATAAACAAGCTTTTGAACAATTTCCCTGTACAATCTATCCAAAAATTTAAAACCCATACAACAAGGAAACCCCAATTCAGAATCAAACTTCAATTTGTCTTTTCCACGATTGAATAAGCTACGAGAAGTATTTGTAATACTGGAAAAACAGTTAGCCATTAATATTCTGTGAGTTAGGGTTAATATTACCTGTTCGAAACCCTCCTCGCTCAATTTGAAGAAATTCTTCTTAAAAAAATCATCAGCTACAGCTTTGGTGATTTCATGAAATTGAAAACTCAAATCAGTATCTGAATATCTTTTTCTTCAAAGAAATAAGAAGGAATTAACCCAAAATCGGAAGATTCTTCGTTCTCTTCTTCACCAATTTCATCCATTGTTGGTTCTACAGATGATTGCTTAGGAATCGATGTAGTACCCTTAATGTAAAGGATCAATATCAACCTCTTCCTTGTCTTGTCCACGAGCTCAAAAAACTTCTTAAGATTGCGCTTTCTGGTTGGAGATTGATTCTCTTCATAATGAAACCGATACAGACAACAAAATTTTTCTAATTGTGCTCTTGTTTTACCTTCTTTCTTAAAGGCTTCGAGCTGCAGCGGTGTAGCTTCTTCAAGCTCCTCCATGGAAAATTTTCCAAGGACCGGAACTGCTCTGATACCAATAGTGATCTACACTACAAATGGATAATCAGACTCAGATCCACATGATCTACACTGTGAAAATGAAGGATAAACCTCAAAGAGGGATGAACAACAAAACAATAATTCTATTCGATAATGAAATGTGATTACATACTCTCAACTCAATAGGGCACAACCTGAAGGCATGTGTGACACACATGCATTACAACTACTAACTAATACTAAAGGCACCCCTTAACACGATAGTACCCACCAACAGGGACATGAAACAACCCAAAGGAGAAAAATAAATATACTCCCTCTGTTTTTGGAAGAGATACTTTTATTTATTTTCACTTTAACCTAAAAATAGGCCAAATTGAAAGAGTGAAAGTATCTCTTTTCCGGAAACGGAAGTAGTAGTATTTATTTTAAGGGCAATTTTAACTGGTCAACCCAAAGGAGAAAAGAAATCCATACTTTCAGGGCCATCTTAACAACTTTAGGTGTAGGGAACGTAAAATATGATGCCTTTTTTTATAGGGGTGGGATCGGCTCAAGGACCTTAAATGACAGAGTTCATTATAGCCTCTCCCAGCCAATGGATCATATAACAAGTTTGGATGGCTGAGATCAAATGATAAATTATGCGAGTTTATTGACTGATCCATGACCATCTAATATGTTCCAGAAATACTTAGAGTTTTTTTTTTATTTTTTCTCTTCTTCTGCCAAATGTTTTACTTCTTCTTCTTTATCCTTCTCCGGCCAAATAAATTACTGTTAAAAGGGTTTCAAAGTGTCAAGGTCAATCCAATTTATCTCATAATTAAGATCAATTATCTTCAAATCAGGATCCATATAAGATCAGAACCAACATCAACAACAACTCCAGTCATACGGTTCAAAAGAATCAATCAAATTATTACAAGTATATATATCATTCACTTCTTCAATTAGTAGATATTACGGATACCAGCAAACCCAGAAGCACTATTAACAAGTGTAAATAACGACACCGACTTTCAAAACAATCTCTTAATCGGTTCCCCAACTACAACTTTCAACACAAATCTGTTGATCTTAAAAGAAAATAAGCAAGGGATCCGAAATAGTATTGTTAGAGCATTGTTCAGTCGAACTCACAAGTGTTGGTATCTCAGGCTTATTGTCAAATTTAGTTGTTAAAAATATATCTTGATTCTTAGTCTACAATTAGTTAAGTCTCGGACTAAGATAAAAACGTAGTTGAGAAACAGTGGATCACGGCAGTCATCATTGCATTCTACCGTTTGAAGGCAAAGATCAACTGAAGCTTTTGGAGAACTTTATCAACAAAAGGTAAGTGAAGACTGAACCACATGTATCTCAAGTTATACTCACTTTTCTATCATTTGAGATGATGCACATAACTAATTAGACTAGTATGCATAGACAAGAATTTTCGAGTCGAGAACTAATTCTAGATAGTGAATTTCTCGAAATATAATGATTAAGCTTAATGAATATTTGTTCATACTTGATGAATTTCTGTTAAGGATAATTTATTGTTCGGAATCAAAATCGTGATTCAAATTTATCATTCGGAAATAGCCTGGAACAATGATATGTGTCTCATTGAGCACCTTTGCTCGGTTGAACTCGCATGCGTTGCTATCTCAAGCATGTTTGTCAATGTTAGTGATCAAAACTATAAATCTTGATTTCTAGTATACTTATAGCTAAGTCTCGGACTAGGATAGAAAGTGTAGTTGATCTTAAAACTCCATGGCAATCATCATACAAAGATGAAAAACTACTCAAGGAACTGGTGGAACTTCATCGACTAAAAGGTATGCGGAGACTTCAACTTATCTATCACTCAAAAGTCTATCTACTCTATCTCCTATCTTGAGACAAAAGTCGTATTGATATATAGACTTTGATTATACACATTTGTTATCTCGAGCCGAGTTTATCTCGCTTATCTATTTCTCGAAATATGTGTCTGTAATCTTTCGCTTTGGCCAAGTTCATCTTTACTAGTGACGAAAGTCATATTAAGTTTCAATTACTTGAAAAATGGTTTGTGAACAACAACTATATAATGTCCTCTAAGAATGTTTCAATGATTAAAATGAGAGTTTAGAATATATAACCATGGTTGGATATAAACATTGTGTGGTAACTCATACGTGTGTAATTCCTTATTCCTTCAAACAAAGTATGTGTACTTTGCTGCTCACGAAAACCGGAACTAAAGTCCGCGTACCAGTACGCGCACTGTTGGAAGCTCACATCCCGTGAATTTCTGCTGGAGTTTGTAAACTGAAAATAAACTTATTCTGGTTACTCAAGTCCGCGTACCAGTATGCGTACTTAAGTTGGTTATTTTATAAAAACTATTATTCGTGAACTTAAACTTATATAAACTAAGGAATGCATATTTGCAAACCGTGGCTATAAAGTTCATGAATCGATTTGAGTGAATCAAATCGTTTTTGCTTCGATTGTGTCTTGTATACTTCTATAAGATCTAACCAATTGAACAACTCTCTAACTAGTTCATTTGAGTCATTTGAACTAGTTATGGTAAAGAAGAATATGGTTGATATGAAAGTGCTCATATGGCTAACCATTTGGTTAACTACTGTTGAACCAACTAAGTGTACATGTTTGGGTACGGTTACACAAACCTACATAAACGTGCATTTCATTTGTGTGTAACAACCTAAGTTTCGATCTAGCTTGAATCTAAACAGGTTTTCATTTAGCGGTGAATATTGAATGCTTTGTTACCAAGGTAACTTAGATTGCAAACCATGATTTGAAAGGCTATATAAAGGAGAACTCTAGCAACTGGGAAACCTAATCCCCATACCTCCTGTGTGATATTAGTTGTATAAACTAGAGTCGATTTACCTTTAACCTTAGGTTTCTACCGAGACCATGTAGGTTAACGACTTGAAGACTTCATTGGGATTGTGAAGCCAGACCCAACTATTTTCTTTGTAGTTGCGTGATCTGATCTTGATGTTTCTATCGTATTAAGTACAATCGTAAGATTGGCTTGAGATTGATTTCTCCGATAGGCAAGATTAAAAGAAGTCACAAACATCTTCGTCTCATCGTTTGTGATTCCGTAATATCTTCTTTCACTAGTCAATTAAGATTATTGGGAGATGATTGATAATTCTAGGCTGTTCTTCGGGAATATAAGTCTGGGTTATCAATTGGTTCTTGTTCACCTTGATTTATCAAAAAATGGAACAAAAACTCGTAGGTATTTCTGTGGGAGATAGATATATCTATTACCGTAGACTTTTCTGTGTGATACAAATTTGTTTATTAAAGTCTTAGACTTTGTGTCGTAGCAACTCTTAGTTGTGGATGAGATAAGCTAAGGGAATAAAATGCGTAGTATCCTGCTGGGATCAGAGACGTAAGGAGCGCAACTGTACCTTGGATCAGTGTGATATTGATTGGGGTTCAGCTACAGTCCAGACCGAAGTTAGTTTGTAGTAGGCTAGTGTATGTAGCGGCTCAATACAGTGTGTGTTCAATCTGGACTAGGTCCCAGGGTTTTTCTGCATTTGCGGTTTCCTCATTAACAAAACTTCTGGTGTCTGTTTTATTTCTTTTCCGCATTATATTTTGTTATATAATTGAAATATCACAGGTTGTGCGTTGAATCGATCAATTTGGAAATCCAACCTTTGGTTGTTGATTGAAATTGATTGATCCTTGAACATTGGTCTTTGGTACCATTCAAGTGATTTCTCTTGTATTCAATTAGACTCGCGGATTCCTATTTGCTTGAGTAAGTATTAAATCGAGAAAGTGAGATATAACTCTTTGGTATACTTTTATTAAGATTGAGTCTTACTGACTAGTTGATTCTCTTAAAAGTATATTGGAGTTAGTCCATACATATTGCTAAGCGAAATATTGGGTGTGGTTGTTAGACCCCCCCTTTTTCAATTGGTATCAGAGCAGGCAAATACGTTTAAAGACCTTACAAGTCTATGTTTGTTGCGATCTGACTCTATGGACATGAATTCTATCTCCATAAACATACCATCAGTCTTTGATGGCTCAAACTACTTATGGTGGAAAACTCCTATGCGTGCTTCTCTTCAAGCTCGTGATTTTCAAACATGGGTACGTGTTGTTAATGGCTATGATCCTCCGGTTAATACAGAAGGCGATGTATCTATACCTAGATATTGGTAGTTATAGTCCAGAAGAAATTCTTGCTGCAAAGCAAAATTCTGACGGCTTAAATGCTATCATACATGCCATTACCCCAAATCTTCAGCACCATGTGACTACGTGCACTAAGTCTAAAGAAGCTTGGGATATCTTAGAAACCGTATTTGAAGGAAATACCAGTGAGAAAGAAGCTAGCCTTCAAAACCTAAAATCTTTCTCTTTAATAGACTTCATAGAAACGGAACTTTCATTTATGGTGATGCGTTTATCAGAGAAAATTTCTTCCATCCTCAGATCGATACAAACACATACTTATTAGGTCTTTAGTGTGTTTGCTTGCTCTGATACCCATTGAAAACGCGGGGGGGTCTAACAACCACACCCAACAATTCATTTGGCAATGTGAGAGGACTTAATCCAATACACTTTATAGAGAATCAACTAGACAAATGACTCAATCTAGAGTAAAGTATATCAAAGAGTTTTAATATCTCTGTTTCACAATGTAATCGACAAATCAAACAGATAGAAATCCGCGAGCCTGATTATTATGTGAAACAACTTGAACGGTACCAAAGACCAATGTTCAAGTGTCAATCAATGTAAATCAACAACCAAAGGTTGGATATTCTAATTGATTGATCTTAATGCACAACCTGTGATATTTCAATTATATAACAAAATATAATGCGGAAAAGAAATGACACAGACACCAGAATTTTGTTAACGAGAAAACCGCAAATGCAGAAAAACCCCTGGACCTAGTCCAGATTGAACACCACACTGTATTAAGCCGCTACAGACACTAGCCTACTACCAATTAACTTCGGACTGGACTGTAGTTGAACCCTAATCAATCTCACACTGATTCAAGGTACAGTTACGCTCCTTACGTCTCTGATCCCAACAGGATATTACGCACTTGATTCCCTTAGTTGATCTCACCCACAACTAAGAGTTGCTACGACCTAAAGTCGAAGACTTGATAGACAAATCTGTCTCACACAGAAAAGTCTATAGGATTGAATAAATCTGTCTCCCACAGAAATATCCAAGAGTTTTTGTTCTGTCTTTTGATAAATCACGGTGAACAGGAACCAATCGATAACCCATACTTATACTCCCGAAGAACAGCCTAGAATTATCAATCACCTCACAATAATCTTAATCGACTAGCGAAAGAAGATATTGTGGAATCACAAACGATGAGACGAAGTTGTCTGTGATTACTTTTCTATCTTGCCTATCGGAGGTATAAAATATCGAGTCAATTATTCCAATTGTACTCAACACGATAGAAACAGCAAGATCATATCACGCAACTACAAAGATAATAGTTGGGTCTGGCTTCACAATCCCAATGAAGTCTTTAAGTCGTTAACCTACAGGGTCTCGAGAAGAAACCTAAGGTTAAAGTAGAATCGACTCTAGTTATGCAACTAGTAACACACAAGAGGTGTGGGGATTAGGTTTCCTAGTTGCTAGAGTTCTTCTTTATATAGTTTTCAAATCATGGTTTGCAACTATGTTACCTTGGTAAAAAAGCATTTAATATTCACCGTTAGATGAAAAACCTGATTCTCCAAAGCTAATATCTTTCAACCGTTACATCGAATTTAGCTTGTTACACACAAATGAAATGTACCCTCATTTAGGTTTATGTAACCGTACCTAAACGTGTACACCATGTTGGTTCAAAAATAGTTAGCCAAGGTTAGCCATATGATTACTCTCATATCAACCTTATTCATCTTAACCATAACTAGTTCAAATGAAACTAGTTAAAGAGTTGTTCAATTGCTATATTCTCATGGATTATACAAGATTACAATTGAATCAAATCGGTTTGCTTCACTCGAATCAATACATGAACATTATAGCCACGGTTTGCAAAGATCACATTCCTAATTGATAAATGTTTAGGTTCACGTATAACCGATTTTAGAAAAGTAACACACTTAAGTATGCGTACTGGTATGCGTACTTAAGTAACCGGATTTGAGTTTCTTTTATTTTTCAAACGCAACAGAAAATCACGGACGTGAAGTTTCCACTAGTACGCGTATGGGTACACGCACTTTAGGTAACCAGATGAGTTTGGTTTTGGCTTTCAAACTCAGCAGAAATTCACGGATGTGAACTTTCGCAAGTATGCGTACGGGTACGCATATTTACCCAGTCTCCTACAAACTTTTTGTATACACACAAGTCTGCATACTTTAAGTTCCCGGTTTTGGACTTATACACTAATGTGCGAACACACTATGCTTATATCCAAAGATGGTTACCAGACTCTAAACTGTTTATTTCAATCATTGAAACATTCTTCTATAATGATAATAGCCGTTTTCACACACTATTAGCATCAAAGCAATTTTCAAGATATTGAAATAATCATTATCGAAACATTCCAAGCTATGAAGCACGGATACTGATACGGGGATACGGATACGGGCATTCGTCAATTTTCAAAAAATGGGGATACAGGATACGCTGGGATACGTGTATTAATTAAAAAATATTTAATTTATTAATAGTGAAAAGAATCGCATAAAATAAGAAAATTCTAAAATACTATCTGGAATATCAAAAAAAAAAAATAGATAAAAAAAAAAAAGATAACCCATCACTCATCAATATTGAATAAGAATGTTAGGGTTAGACATTTATACACTACTTCTATAGAATAATTTTTGATAAATACGAATATATTACATATCTAAAAATATTTAACATATTTTGTATATAAATATTTGGCAATATATTATATACATATATATTTTATACTATAAGAAGTGTCCCCTCTAGAGTATCCGAGAAGTATCCCCTACCCTTTTCGTAATTAATAAAAAGGGACACTTTAAATGGGGTGTCTGATACGTATCCCCAAGTTTCCGACACTGATACGGCGTCCGACACGGATACGTCACCGGTTTTGAGGTGTCTGTGCTTCATAGATTCCAAGCCTACATCACATGATTGTATCACACAAACCATGTAAGATGTTACTCGGCAATTTTCTCATGATATAACTTGGTCGAAGCGAAAGCTTACCAACACATATTTCGAGAAATATGTAAGTGAGATATACTCAGCTTGAAATCTCATCTCAAATGTGTATAGAGAAAACTATATCTTAATACGACTTATGTCTCAATATAGGAGATAGTAGAAATAAACTTTCCAAGTGATAGATGAGTTCAAGTCTCCACATACCTTTTGTCGAAAAAGTTCCACAAGCTCCCCTTACTAGTTCTTCGTCTTCAAATGATGAACTCTGTGAAATCTAAGCTCAACTATACTATCTATGTCCTAGTCAGAGACATCTATAAATAGGCTAGAAATCAAGACTTATAGTTTTGATCACCAACATTGACAAACATGCTTGAGATAGCAATGCATGCAAGTTTGACCGAGCAGTGCTCTAACACATATCCAAATATCATAAGTAATGTAGTCTCCAAAATAACAGTTAGTTTTGTGTACGACCCTTATATTGACTAGCTGACAAAAGGTAGCATCCCTGCCACACCCAGTACATGCAATCAAGACTACCTAGCATTCTTGGATTTTAATACCCATCCAAGTTTCAAAGGCAATTTTGTAATTTGCTTAAAAGGTTATCTTGGCAATTTACTTAAAAGGATATTTTGGTAATTACTATTTTGATTTTCTCTTCGCTAACTCTGGGAGTATTTTTTACTACTACTATTTTTTTACTAGTATTTTTTACTACTACTATTTTGATATCACATAGTAAGAAAATACTTAGCGCTCATCTAGGAAATTTAAGTTACAAGCATCCTCTGTGAATTCCACATCCACACTCCCCAGTCCCCACAACGATATAGCAATTAAGCACAAGTTCATTTAAGAACTCTCACACGTATGATGTCATTCCCAAGATAACAACATGAGTGACCTTACTTTATGAAAAAGAAGGATTTTGTCGGACATTAAAAAATCACATGGATTTGTATCCTAAATATCGACTTAAATTAATCTCAACACCAGTTATGAACAAAGAGATAATTTTAATCGGTATATCTCAATGTAAGAAAATCTTACGGAGTGTGTAGCGCAATAATAACACAAAAGTGTGATGACAAGTAGATCGATACTGCGAGAAAATTCTCAAAGAGTTTGTTTTATTTTCAGTTTATAAAAACATAATGGATTTAACTTCTGAACATATATGAAATATCAACTCGATTCACGTAAAGGAACATATATCTCGTAATACTTTTGTAATAATCAAACCAATAATGATTACATACTGCAAGTTCATCTTCCAAAAACTCTAGAATAAATTTAAAAACATGCAAGATGAAAAATCGTTGGAAATAGCTTGTGTTATCAAAAATTTTGCTATACCAATCCTTAGTTATCCTTCTCAAAAGTAAGAATAAATTCTCACAAGAAGTTTCCTAGAAAACAAAATAAGAAGAACTACAATTCATATGTAGTTTGTGACTTGTATTTTGAGAGAACCAAGATCATCAGATGTTTTTCCTAGTTCCGAATTAAGAAGTATGAGATCCCTTTTGGCGGCAGAAAATTGTTCGAACACAACTTTAGTGTCACTCATAATGTTTCTGACCAAATCACGCAGGGGACATCTGAACCAGTCTTGACCTTGTATGTTCTTGAGAAAAGTAACATGGTATGGTGACAGGATTACCGTCAAACTCAAAAAATCTTGTGGAATCATCATCCCCATGTTCTTGTTATCTTCCTATGTGTTGTTTGAAATCTTAGAAGCATCCATGGTTTGTGAACGTTCGCGATTTATTCCAGCACTTTGTATATAATACAAGGTAGCTATACCTTGAATATATATATATCACAGTTTTTAGGTTAAGGAAACTAAGGGAAGAGAGATCCTTTTTAGAATCTTCTGATGAGGTTTTGACTCATTACTTTCATAGGTCGGGACGGCTTCGGAACTCACACGCATATGGGTCCGCGAGCACATGAATTGTGACCGGTTTCATTTAATCAGACAAATATAATAAACCTTGTTTCCTTAGCTCAATAGATAGAAATATAGAGCACAAGTGGTAGTTGAGATTTCCATTAAAATACATGACATAACCAAAGATGAACCACTTTGTGGTGAAATTCAAAACTAAAAATAAGGTACACAATAAACAATACATCATGTGTCAAGAAGGAGTTTGTTACC
Source organism: Papaver armeniacum (assembly GCA_023531295.1). Lineage (NCBI taxonomy): Eukaryota > Viridiplantae > Streptophyta > Magnoliopsida > Ranunculales > Papaveraceae > Papaver > Papaver armeniacum. Next base: position 78,094 of record JAJJWW010010729.1, on the reverse strand, counting down.
ATTCTTGAACAGATTGTGCTTCCTCCTTTTCATGCTCCAGGAAGAGGCACATTTTACCAAAATAAAGTTATGTTATGGTAGGCATCCGTCAAATGCCCATCATGAACAACAAGATTCTTTGGTAAGCTTCCATGATTTGTACCTATTATGTCTTTAGAACATTTTATATTACTAAGGGAAAAGGATGTAGGAATCGTACATGTGTTCAGACTTATCCTTTCCTTCATATAGTCCTTGAATTGGCTAATGTGTTTTATGAGCTCAGAAATCGTATGATCAACCGTTGTCTGAAGGTTCAAAATTGTGAGGTTATGTGTTTTTGAGACAGATTTCTTCGGTATCCTCTTCTTCTCATTATTCTCTTCAAGATTTCTTGAAGGGGAATCAGAATGACTATTTTTTTAGGATAGTCTATTTCCAATTAGAAGCATCGTATCTTGTCTTTGTCTTTACAAAGTTATCCTTTGCCTAAAGGTTGGACGTTGACAACCCATAATGTCAAGAGTATTAGTCTTAACATATGATCTAGGTTTGATCACTTCTTGTGATGCCCAAATAAGAACATCATAAAGTTTTTCATTCCTTATGCGAAAACGACATTCCTTTTGTAGGTGACCGTTTTTCCGCAATAATATCAAACATAAAGAGTGTTATTACATGGATTCATGTGTGCTGATTTTGGAGGTTCATATAATTTGCTCTTTCGAACTTCAACTGCCGATTGCTATCAGTTGAAACCTTTGGTTGAGAGGAAGTACTAGCCTCGAATTTTTTTACTTCTTTGCTAATACTTGGAGCATTTATTCCCTTATATCCCAATCCTCGCGTATCACGATGATTTTTACATGCTCATAGCATAGTAGTTAATTTGTTTGAACTAGCATTGAACTTTTTCAAGTTTTCCTCCAAAAACTTGATATTATCCATAGCAACAGTTAAATTAGCCTCAAGTTGTCCTTCTCGAGTGAGAGAAATACTTTCTTTGTCTTTAAAACAAATTCGTTCAGAGTTGAACCTTGCTTCCTTCCTTGCAAGTTTTTCTTCCAACACAATGCGACTTCTATGAAGATTTTCACATTCATAATTTGTTGAACGCACGTCTTCTTCACGATCCTTAAGAAGGTATTGTATTAGATGATAATCACAATCATAACCTTTAAGGACCTTTCTCAAAAAAAAAAAAAATCTCGACAGAGATAAGTCGAAAAACTAATCAGACATGATGTTGGTCTTTTTCTCTTTAAAATATGGTTAAACAACTTGGTATATTGTGAGACTTCATCATCAACATCTTATCGTGATCATAATCACTTTCGTTAGAAAGTTCATCCAACTGTTCTTCTAGGTGTGTCTCCCAGTTATCCAAAGTTTTAGATGATGTATCAGATATGACAGTTTCCTCACGTGAACCAAAACCTTGAAACATGTCTGAATGATTATGAACCAAAGTGATACGTTTATCGGGATTATACTCTTGTCCATATAGTCGATCCGCTTCAAACACAGACTTATTAGGTCTTTAAAGTGTTTGCCTGCTCTGATACCAATTGAAAACACGGGGGTACCAAAATACACCACCAACTTTTGCGTAGGAAATTTGTATGGACAAACATAAATACAAGTCCGAGAGTTCAACTTCATTGAATATAAATCGAGGAATAATATTTAGAGTTATATCTCCTCACATTCAGAAAGTTTACAGAGACTAGTCCGTGAACCTGATTCGCGTGTGAGAGTAAGGGTGCACAGGAACCGAGCCGGACCGACGGACCGAACCGGAACCGGTGGAACCGTACCTGGTTTTGGACCGAACCGAGGTACAAGGTACAGTACCCGGTACCAAAAACTAGGAACCGATATCTGGGGGTATGCAGTGCAGTCCAGTACAAGTACCGTGCCGTACCGGACCGAAAGTCCCGAATTATTAGAGCCGTTAGATTTAGGGGATAAGGGATAGTATTAGCCGTTAGATTAGAGGGGGGTATATAAGCAAACATTATAGGGTTTCTCAGTTTCTCTTCTCATTTTCTTCTTCTTCTTTTTTCCGTCTCCTCTCTGTCTGAGAAGGAGAAGAGGCGAACTGAACTGAAGATCTTCATTAACAGAGACGACAGACGAGCGAAAATCTTCTCTTCTCCATTACAAGTGTTGATTCAAAGGGTAAGTGTTGATTCAGTTTAATCTGTTCTCCTATTTAGATATTTTGAAACTAGGGTTTTGTAATTAAAATTTGTAACAGAGACGAATTAATTTTTTTAACAGATCTTCATTAACAGAGACGAGCGACGACAATCTTCTCTTATGAAACTAGGGTAAGTGTTGATTCAAACGGTAATTCTTATTCGGTTCTCTATTTTAAGAATTGTAATAATTAAATCTCTTGAATCTAATAATTTTACCTTTAATCTTTTGATTTTTCGATTTGTAATTATTAATTGTTCATCAGATTTGCAAGAGTTGATTGATTTGGCTTGGATTTGGTAATAATTCTATCTTCTATTCTTCTTAATCTTTTCTTTTGATTTTTCATTATTTACATTAATGAAATTAGGGTGTTTGTATTTTGAGAAATTAGGGTGTTAGAAATTAGGGGGATATTGTAGATGTGTCAATGTGAATTTGATGATTCTTGGATTGTGGGTTTGTTTGCCAATTTGGAATCTTGGACTAAATATGGATTATTCACTAGTTTATGCGCTTATTTCAGAATCATCATAACAGACTATTGGTGTATCTGTATGTTTTAATGGGAATGAGAAGACAATTTGCATTGTGGTGCTGTGCTCTTTACGGGGTTTGGTATGCATTAATGGGATGAGAAGGCAATTTGTCCTTTAGACTATAGGGTGGGGTCTGTTAGTTTAGACTATAGGGTTTCTTTCTTTGTGCTCTTTACGTGGTTTGGTATGCATTGTGGTGCTGTGCTCTTTACGGGGTTTCTAAATCTATCATGCATTGTATCTGTATGTATTCTTTGCAATTCCAGTATGCCTTAAACTTGCATTCATTTGTTTATTAATAGCTCTTGTTAGAGGCTTAGAGCGGTTTGGTACTTTAGTTTACTCTTGCTATGCCCTGTCCACCCTTTATTAATGATTTTCTTTAATTTGTCCTTTAATTTGTCCTTTATACTATAGGGTTTGGTGCTGTGCTCTTTACGGAAGCACAGAAATAAGGTTTTGTGTTGTGCTATGCCCTGTCCACCCTTTATACTGTTTTTTTTTTTTTTTGCAGCGTTACTTGGCCCTATCAACGCTGATGACACCGCAAGTGCTGCTGACATCTGACATGGAAAGATTCAAGACTACTGCAGCACTAGCTTCACTGCTAGTTGTTCTTTTTTCAGATTTTCTCATTTTCAAGACTTAGTGTGTGTGTTTTTCGCTACTGCTACTTGTTCTTTTTTCGGATTTTCAAGACTTTAATGTGTGTGTTTGTCAGTTTGAGTGCTACTTATTAGTTGTTGCTTTGAATGAGAATTTGAGATATTAGTATTACTTAATATATTGAAAAACAGGTAAAAAACAGGTACTTAGATTGTTAAGAGAAAAAGACATATTTACGTCTCGAAAAGAACCGATGGAACCGTGATCGTGCAGTACCGTGCACAGTACCGAATGGAACCGGAACCGAGGTACAAGGTCGGTGCAGGTTCAAAATTTTGGAACCGAGGGCTAGGGAGGTGCAGGTGTTCGGTCTCGTCAAGAACCGAGCCGAACCGCACCATTGTGCACCCTTATGTGAGAGTACTTGGGTGATTCCAAAGATCAATTTCCCAAGTAATCAATCAAGTCGTATCCAAAAAACAAGGTTGTACGTATATACTATGATTGGTTAACGCACAACCTGTGATATTTCAATTATAAAGATAAATAATATAATTCAGAGAAGAAAAAATACAGACACCAAAATTTTGTTAACGAGGAAACCGCAAATGCGAGAAAAACCGGGACCTAGTACAGTTGAATACCAAACTATATTAAGCCGCTACGACACTAGCCTACTACCAATTAACTTCGGACTGGAATGTGGTTGATACCTAATAGAACCCTCACAACAATTCGATTACAACCGCGTTCCTTTTGCCTCTTGAATCCCAGCAGGATTCCGTGCAATTGATTCCCTTAGATGACGTCTTTTCTGACCTAAGAGTTGCTTCAACTCAATTGAAGACTTTAAACCAATCTCGCCTCCACATATACGCATATATGTGTGATTTCCTTTTGATCGTAGATCAAGGTGATTGGAAATCTATAAAAAATAGATAAAGCCTAGCTAACCTCAAAATCCGGACTTATGCAACCCGAAGTGCAGCCTAGATTATTATTCACCTCACAAGTATTAAACTTGTGGAATCAATCAAAGTCTGTGACGAAGAGAACTTTGATGATTTTATATCTATCTTGTTCAAGTGAGCATCTCAAAAATCGAACAAGATCAGGATACTCGATCTATCATAGCTGGACCTGGATTTACAAATCCCTCTGAAGTATTTGTAGTCGCTAAACCCTAAAAGGGTTTAGGAAGAGGACGACTCTAGTTTTGCAACTAGGACACACCAAGAAAGTAGTGTCGGGATTCAAAGATCCCAGTTGCTTGAGGTTCCCCTTTTATAAACATTCAAAGCATAAGTTACTTTAGGTTTATGCTAAGATAACTTTGCAACAAAGCAAAAATTATCCACCGTTATATGAATCTTTGAATCTGATTTACATAACAAGATATACACTCCGGTTTGGATGAAAAATAACCGAACCGTGTACAAAGACCACGCTCATGAATAGTTAGTCGAAACTAGCCAACTGAACTATAAGCTTGAGCATTTTCATATAACACTTAAGACTTAACTCGAGTCACAATTATGTGATCAAATATGTCTATGGTGTTTTTAGAGATTATTCAAATGCTAATTATCTCGGAGAAATAATTTATGTGCATATGAATTTAATCGACATGGCAAGTATATGTACAAGGTACAAATAATTCACTTGTTCGTGAACAGTTAAGTCAAAGTACGTGTACCAGTATGTATACCTTATAACATGACTGAGTTCCGAGTTCACGAACTTTTCGGGTTAAATGTAACCTGGTATGGATACCTTGGACAATAACCAGTTTCGGGGTTCATTGAACTTTTCGCACGTGTACCGGTAGGGTCCAACAATTCTTTTAAATACGCGTATTGGTTTGTGTACCGATCCGGGTTCACGAGTTCACGGACTTTTTAAGGTGTGCATACGGATATGTGTACCAAAAGTTATTTGTCGACATATAGCTACTCCGTTACGTGTACTACATACATGTACTACGGCTTGATTTGTATGATTTTCCCAGTTTGTAAAAATGATATGCATACTGTCTTATATCTGAATCTACATTACTTCTATATTTCTTTGTAAATCGATTCCAAACATTCCCGAATAACATCAATGACTTATATCATTGTTTCAGGCTATTTTCGAATGATAATTCTTGAATTTTGATTACGAACGATAAATTGTTCTTAAACGAAATTCATCTAGTATCAAATGTTCATTAAGCTGAGTCATATTCCGAGAACTAATTACAAGATAAACTTGACTCAAAATTCTTGATATGCTTATGATAGTCTAATTAGTTACGCGACAACGTCTCATAAATATAAAGGTGAATATAACTTGAGACATAAGTGGTTCAGTCTTCACTTACCTTTTGTTGAAGAAGTTCTGCAAAAGCTTCGGTTGATCTTGATGCGTGTTGTATGCTCAAATTAATTCACTTATCTTCTACTTTACTAATGAATAATATAGCATTAAATAGGGTTCGTTCCCACAAAGAGCATGGAGTTTAGTTGTCAAAAGTGTCACAAGGGGGATTTGTTTTAGATTCAAAGTAAAATCAAAGCAATTAAAAATAATTAAGATTGCAAGCAAATGAGAGAAATATGATCAGGGAATCCTTCTTTGTTATTAAATATTCATCAAAGTAGCATATCCATCTATTCTTTGTAAATCACAGATTATTACCAACCGTAAGAAAGCAGCTAGCGCGGTGCTATCCTCAAAATTCCCTAAGTCACTGGACACCGAAGCGCTCGAATGCCAGATTTTATTCTCTAAACCACCTAAAAGTAGCGCACTTTAAGTTTAATTTGGTCGAATGCTTTATATTTTGTGAATTTAGGTCAATCCTAATAGTTAACTCTTAGCGCAAGGTTCACTTTATAGTGTTGTTTTTACTTGTGATTGCTCCACAGAATCCCTTTGCAAGATTTCACAATTTCTACTTATGTAGAGAATTATTCAACTATTACGGATGGTAGGACTTGCAAGAAGCCTACGACTATGTCAAACTGCAAGTGCACAGTGTCCTAATGCAACACAGGGCAAGCACATGTCGATCATCAAGGACAAGGTGGGTGTAACATTGAAGCTTATGGTCTTACTATACTGATTCAAAGTGATAGTAACAACAAGGGGTTTTGTGGGTGTCGATACGACAAGATGATAATGGAGATTACAACAGTAAAATAAAGAAGCAATAACAAAGATGTTAATACTGAAAATGAAGGGCACTAGGATTGTCAAATCTACCACTAACTCACATTATGTATTTAGCTAATTATACTACTCTTGTCCTTGTAACAGATAAGGGAGAAGTGTCAAGTCTACCACTTACCTAAGGTGTTTCACCAATGGATAATTCAATCACAACTAAAGTATCAATCCGGAGCACTAACTATCTAATTAAGCACAACTAGTCAAGGGATTAACAATAGTCTATCAAGCATGAGTTGCAAAGACAATCACCACGCTTTTATTCTAACTACAATGGATGCATGACATACACTTTGTGAGAGCAAAGTATTGAGCACTAAGATTAAATATATCCTAGAACAAATTAAACATTCAAGAGTAACATAAACAACATGAATAACATAACGGAGAGTCGGGTTTCATCTAAACCCTAGTTATCAAATTAGAACATGATGATAATGCGAAAACAAACAATAACTACACTTGGTGCACCGGCTAATCCGGGCATGAATTTTACTCTACAATCTCCTCCTATTTATACAAAAAAACTCCCCAATTGGGTTTTAATTCAATAATGAATCTTTACCCACTCACCATAATTGCTCAATTTCTTGTCCCCTCTTGCTTCTCTGCGACTTGATTCTTGCTTTAGCCATTGAAGATAACCCTAACTCTATATCTCTTAATCATAGCTTCTAGGGTTAACATTTTTTGACAGGAAGAAGATAAGATGGAGAGATATAGAAATTAGGAGCTTGAGTATGATTGATGGCTGCTGAGAGGGTGGCTGAGCTCAGAGGTTGTCGGGGATGGAGGTGATTGATGGGGGGAACGAGAGCAGTACTGGTTCTGCAGATGAAAGAGAGGATGAAAACGACGAACAAGGGAGTGTTTGGCTTCGGTTCGACTAAGGGAAGAAATAGTAGGTGCTAGGGTGTTGGGCAGGTGTAGCAAATCTGATGTATCATGAGGAGATGACGTTGGATGTTCAACAGCTAGATTGAATCTGATGGCTCTCATTAGAAACGGGTTTGGATCTTGGATTGTATTTCTTTTAACCCCATGTCTTCTTCAAAGCTAATATCCAAAGCCTGCTTCTAGTTTTGAGACGTGAAAACAACATTCTTCACTTGCGGATGGGGTGCAAATAATATTCTTCACTTCCTTCTAGCTAGCGCGAGTCTTTGTTGTCTCTCTTCCGTTGCCACTAATTCTCTGCTTTTCTAGTTTCTTCAATCATCCAAGCTTTATTTAATACCTAAAAACACAAAATTAATTAGTACAAATATTTATTCTTGAAAACAATGAAAATATAGAATTTGGGATAATATATGATTTTAAAGCGCAAAAGATGAGTTAAATGCCAATAAAAAGGTATAAGAATTACTATTTGGCACTCATCAACGGATATCCTAATTCTGTACTAGCATTAGGTTAACTAATAAACTAGTTCAGTTGGCCACCTAAACAATTTATCAGTCAATCATAAAATTAGTTATAGTAAAAAAAAATCAATAACCATGTGAAGAATTAAAATAGATGTATATGCTGAATCAAATCATGTATTAGAACTTAGAATTCATCCCCAATCACTAAGAAGTTTAGCTACTCATGGTACTAATAAAACCCCATGACATTCATATGATAAAAGTAAATAAATAGTTACGGTGATGAAGAACGCTAAAAAATCCTAGCTTTTCTTCTCTTATGTTTTTCTCTCGAAAGGCTTGATAAAAAATTAAAAGATATCTCAAAAATATTAGAAGAGTCTCTTATATAGTACCCAAGTCGTAGGTGTGCCCGTGCATTGAATCCCGTCGAAAAGGTTGCCAAACTTACTAGAATATGGACTCTTTACCGCTAACGCTCGAGTCTTGGGCCTTCAGCGGCATAGTTTATACCATCTTGTGCCCTTTTCCCATAATGAATGAACACATTTTTCCATCCACCTGGTTAGCCAGATTGGCATATTTTCCAATGCCCACAACGATTGGCATGGGAACTGGAATAGTATAACCAAAAAATATTTTAACTGCATCAATAAGATATTGTTTTTTATAAACAACCCTGATGAAATGACAATACAAACAATATAAGAAATAAAGTTAATCATGTATAAATTGACTATGGGTTCATTATGGCACCAGAACACAAATAACTGCAAAAAGATGAGGATCCAATAGGGGAGAAGAGTGTACAGGGCGGAATATAAGTAACAACTATTAAAAAAAAAATACTTAATGGCATAGACTGCACTTTGTCGCTAGAAGATAATTCTTGGCCGCTAGAAATATAGTCTTTACCGATTTATGTCTTGTTCCATTGTGGACAAGTACATTTTCCCATCCATTTGTCTAGCCAAATTGTCGTTTTTGACAATGCCTATAAGGATTGGCCTAGGAAACCGTAGGAATGGTGTAAACAAAAAGTATTTTAATCGCATAAATATAATATTTATTGTGAACAACATCCTTGAAATGACATAAAATGATAGAATAAATAAAACTAATTATTCATAAGTTGACTACGAGTTCATAACGCCACAAAAACACAAAAAACTACAAGCAGACGGGGATGCAAACTTGATTATTAAACTCTTCGGCGGTTGTTGGTCTGTGGAGGGAGTGGAGATCTACGACGGCCGTCGATCAGTGGGGGTGGCACTCTAGGGATGCCACTGGTCGAGGCTCTGGGGAGGCTAATTGCTGGTGGTGAAGCTCTTGAGAGGACAATGGTTGGTGGTTGGGCAATGATCAAGTTGTGTATCTGTCGCTCAAGCTGCACAATCAAGAAAACACACACATTATGAATACATGATTGCCTTAATAAATTATGGGATGACATACACAAACACTTGGACTAAAATAGTCAACAAATAACTAAGTTTTTTTTTGCTTGGTTTTCCTTTCTTACATCGAGAACCCTGCGAAAGATCTTTTATAATGAATGTTTTCTTCTTCTTTTTTTAATCAGAAAAAAATAACAAGAATGATACTTGAACTCATGCTCATTCTATAAATGATATTAACTGGACCTTAGATGAGTTTAATCCTTAAATATAACTATGTAATGCTCCATGCATTGTGAACACCTATTGAAGAACAAATTGGGTATGAATAGTTTACACTTCATATAACAAAACTTCATAAAACTAAATAAACATTGTTTGGGTTATAGATGTTGTGCATGCAACTAGACTAAATTTATGTCTACCTATGAGTACGTAATGGCTTTAATAAATTATTTTAAGCGGGAAAAAATCAAATTACTTTTATGATGTTGACATAAACTGGTTTCATCCGTTGAAATTCACGTGAAAATTTGATCCATAATTCGACACGACACCATTATTAAATTTGAATCAGAAAACACACTTAAACTTAGATCTATAAGGGATTATATATGCAATCCAAATGTTTATTAATTTTATGGAAATAAATTGATTACTTTGTACTTTATATAGATTAGAAAGTGAGAAATAACACTATGAAAAGTCTCCATACTATAAATGAATAATCGAGAGAGCGGATCAAAGGAGAAAAGATTTTAGAATTTGATTGGCATGTATAGTCATATCGATATGTATCTTCCTATCTAACATGATCTGAAACTATATATGTATAACAAGAGCTTCATACTAACCCAATAATATTAGACTTATCACGGGCCTCTTTGAATGCTGGCATGCCTCGATGATCTTGATGGAGCGCAACTAACGCCAAATAAATTCAACGAGGATATTAGTTTTCGTGTAATCGCCTAATAACATAGCATTCGATAAAGCAAAATTTTAACAACTTGGACTTGTCAGTCCAGGGTTGTGCAAATAACTCTGTAACTTCCCAATGAACAACACAAAATATCCCCCTATTTAAGCCCTACAAGAGGTGATAAAAAGAACATACTAGAATGAGTAGTAAGTCCGACAGATGAGACCAACTATAAAAATGGTTTTCTTATGGTCCCAAAGAACTTTTTTTCTTTTTAAAAATGAACTCTTTCATAAGAAGAGGCATGCTACCTACAAGCCTAGGTAGTCAGGTGAAGAAAGGAAAAAGAATTCCCCCATCTTGATGTAAGTGAGATTCAAATTCTAGACCTCTTATTAAAACGTGTTTGTAAATAATTTTTGTAACAAAAATAATGTAATTTTTCCTGCATATTTCGATGAATATAAAAAACCTAAACCTAAAGCTGAAAAGATACCGTAACAACCGTTAATGCTACTATTAGAGTGATGAATGTGTTACATAAAGAAAATACCAAAAAGTAGAACTTATCGTTGACGACAAAGATTTTGAGAGATTAAACCAAATAACCTAATCACTGATTTGTAATGGATAAGATCATTGGATCTGGATGATAATCAATTAACAAATAATTTCTCTAACCAGTGATTTTGACAATATATACACATTTATAGTATGACTAATTGGCTCATGATAAGGAAAATTTATGGCAGATAGAAACTAACGCTACAATATATATAATCAATTAACAAATAATTTCTCTAATCAGTGATTTGGACATATATATGCATTTATAGTATGATTAATTGGCTCATGATAAGGAAAATTTATGGCGGGTAGAGACTAAAAATACTATATGTAAATATACATATACATATATTGTGTTTCAAAATGATCAATAGTACCATATAATCCTCAAAGTGTCAGTATCATATTTGGTTCTCAGTTAAATGTTATATCTGCAAAGAGTGAGTTGTCCGTTTGGAATTTGTTTAATTTGGATGCTACAAAAATACTTCTAACAAATATCAAAATTTATGAAACATATATACGCATATTAGTTTTTCAAACTCACCATCATCACTACCTTTTGGAAATTGGTTAAGTTAGATGTTACCAAAATACCTCTAACAAATATCAAAAATTATGAACTACAATAAGCAAATATACGCACAATAGATTTTCAAACTCACCATCATTACTACTTGAATTAGTTTTAAATATTAAGTAACTAAATGACATGGTTGATTACCCTTTGCTATTTGAGTGGATTCGGTGAACCAAATCTCCAATCTTCACTATGTTGATAACAGATTTTCTGCATAAAAATAAAACAAAATCTTAATCATAAAAATTAATTTTGAAGGTAATGTACTAGTTCTATAACCTCCCAAAATCATACAAACACACGTAAATATGCATACCGAAAAATTTAATACAAGACTCTAATAATAACAATTAGTTTTAAGGTAATATACTAATGTATATAACCTCCAAGACTCACACACGAGTATATATATATATAGACAAATGCATAGGTGATACAAAATTTTCTCCAAATTACGTACGCATATAATTGATATATTTCTCCTATCATTTGTTCTCCATCTTTGTAGATGACAGTTAAAAGATCAGCCGCCATACTTAATCCATTATTTTTATGGTCACACACGTTTTGAAAACCTAGGAAATGTTCAAAATCATCCCTATCAAGAAGACCCTGCATTGAATAAATACAATAACACATATATCATTGTTCATCTTAACAATATCATTATATCTTCGATCTCCAAACTAAAGAGTTTGATGAAACATATAACCAAGTAGAGATTTAAATACATATAGCAAGAGAAAATGAAACATACATACACATTTATGGATATTATCTACCATATCACCCTCTAACTTACAATAAGATATAAATGTGGCAAATAAAAATTCCTTACTAAAATTATCAATGAGAAATGAATCATCCTCACTAATAAATTAAGTACCATATATAGAAGCAAGTGTATTTATTCCAGAAATGCATTTTTATATGTACCATATATAGATCACCAATAATGTTGTTTTATTTTTGTTGCAGAAATAATCACCAATATCTCTCTCATTGAATATATCACAAGTACATAAACTATTAAATTGTCATATGTAGAAAATGCATAATAGATTTTACCATTGATACATCATATGATATGGATAAATGGCTGCATGAGAAAATCAATCTTCAACAATCAAAAACTTTGCATAAAATCAAAACGAAAATAAGAAGAACCTAAAACATTGCACGAGACAAACAAAATAGAAAGTCAATAACAAAATGATTATTTTATTTTATTTTTAATTTTAGATATGGTATATTGAATCATAGGTACCGAGGAGGCAGGACACAAAAACAAGCATGAAAAAAAAGACAAGAGGACTTTTGAAACACACTTTAAGAGCATCTCCAATGCTAGGGATGAAGGTAATCCTAGGTGGAGGTCTTATTAATACTTTTTTTTGTGTGTGTCTAAGTTATGCTTTCCACCTTAAATTTCATCTCCAATGCCAAGGTATTACTACCCTAAAATTTCGAGAAAAAATAATTTTGGAATAAAGAATAAAGAATTGATGATGTGTCAACAGACCTTGGGTCTAGAGAAAGTGAAGATATGACTTCCTCCTTTACCCTTTCCTATGAGATGGCAACCATGTCATGATTTTTAATTAACCTTGACCATAGCATTGGAGATAAATTTTTGGTTAGAAAAATGTTAAATCCTAGGTGTCATGTCTTTTTAAGACCTTCACCCCTAGCATTGGAGATGATCTAACAATAATCAAATCAAAGAACTTAGGTTTCCCATAACAAATCCTTAAGATTTGTATGTATTTCTTAAATGGAAATAAATAATTAAAAACCAACTAAAGAATCAATAGGTAAAAGAATACTCATTATACCTCATCATATTTTGTAGACAAAAACATGGAGAGTTCTTCACGAAGAGCAGCCAAATTCTGAGCCATTTTTTTTACCAAAGGAAAAAGAAGAAGCAAAATTCTTTACTTGATAAAATGGAAACCCTAAATATCATAGACTGAAAAAACAAAGAAATATCAATGTAATAGGAATTGTTTGAGGTGCAACTTCCGAAGAAAAATAAGTAAATTTATAGAAACCTTTTAGAGAGAGTAAGTGACATAAATGTAGGTAATAATGATTACGTTTGTCAGAGAGGTTAAAAAAACAAGAACAAATTAACTAAAAGTTTGAACAGAATAAATGTTAAAAAAAGTATTTAGTGAGGTTTAAATAGGAAGGTAAAATAATTTAGTTATTGCTATATTGAAGTTATCATACTTCTACGTAATTTTTTTTGGTAGACCTTGACATTTGGTGTATAGTGAAAAGTTTATTTTTGAACAATCATGAATTGCTAATTCATTGATTGATTTAGTAATGACCTTACTTAGACAAAATTATATGCGAAAGATTGTACGGTAACAAGTTACTAGTATAAGAATAGAGGAAAAGTTGTGAATAGTTATTGGTTAGCGGAGTGGAGATCTTTAAAGAGAATTCGTGACAAAAGAGTATGCAATCATGATTATGCTTGTAAGAAAGGTTAGAAATACAACAATAATAAATTGAAAGTTTGAACAGAAAATTTTAAAAAATATATTTAAAAGGGTCTAAATAAGAAGGTAATAATAATTTACTTTTTGTTACATTGAAATAATTACCCTTTTACATTTGTTTCTTCAGGTAGACCTTGAGATATTTTGCAAAGGAAAAAATTATTTTTGAAAATTCAAAGGTTACTAATTTGTTGATTCTTTTAGTAGTCACCTAATGAGAGGTGTTGTAAACACCTTGATATTTATCTATTGTTTATGCTTTCTTTGCGAGTTTTCTTGTAAAATATGTATCTTATGATTGCTTTTGAGTTTATTAGGTGCAATGGAGTCACTATGAGCAAAAGAAGGAGAAAACGTCAATTTGGAGCCTAAAATTCAAAGAGGTCATTTCACATGCGAGTTGTACTTGAACCGGCTAAGGTCGCAAGAAGGAGTGAGAAATGAACTGTCAGTTTTGTGGAACTGACAGGCTAAATAGTGATTGGATAGCCTTATCTAAGTCGCTGGGTGCCTATATCATTTTCTATCATTACCACACCCTAACTTCAAGAGAAGTTCTCCTCTTTCTTGATATCCGAACCGAGAGAGAGAGGCATGTCGGATCAGAGAGGAGAAGCAGCTGTTGTCGGAGACACATTGTTGCTGAAGAGATATCGATGGAGGAAAAGGCAGTGAATCGATTTCGTTTTCCACTGATGCTATGATGATGAAGAAAACAGGGAAGAAGTGAGATGATGTTGTTGTTGAACAGTGAAACAGATTGGATCTGAGACGGAGAAGGAGATTGAATTCGAGAGTCTCTGTGTAATGGGCTTGTTGAGAAATGGTGATACTGTGAATTTGATGGAGGTTGCTTATGGATGCATTAATGGCTAAGATTTCGAAGTTCATAAAGAAACTGATGAAGGGTTCGAAATTGATTCAAGAAGAAATTGGTTGTTAGAGATCTTAGGGTTTGAATTGCTTTTCTGGGTTCATTTGAAATCTCAGAAAAAGAGTTGTGTTGATGCTGCTTGTTGATGGAGATTGAAGATAAACTGTTAATGATGATTTTCTGTGATTGTGGTTTAGAGATGAAGAATGAGGGTTTGAAGAGTTTGTAAAGAATTGGAACATGGGATTGTGTTGCCATGGATGATTACAAGAGCCTGAGCTGAAATGGGACTGAAATTGACAGTTGAACTGGTGCAGGGACGCAGGTTATGAAGTTGATTGGTGGTTCATAAGAGCTTATATTGCAGGCCTGAGTTCTATAGATGAATGTTAGGATGCAGGTGCAAGATAAAGTGGAGCTGGTGAAAATGAAGACGCTGTTGATATTGTTGTGAGTCGATTGCAGGGTATGAAACTGAGCAGCAGGTGTTGGCTGGTACTAATGAACTGAGATGGCCTGAGGAGTGATGCTTTGTGGTTTTGAGATGACTTGCCAGAGTAGATGGAAGTGTTAATTCTGGGCATTGTTGAGCAATTAAGAAGGTGGTGGTTGCAATTGAAGTTGTTACAATCTGAGAATAGGTTTGCAGATGTTGTGTTGGCTCAAGAAAGGTTTAGATGACTGTGTAGGAGTTAAGGATGCAGGGAGGATGAAAGAGCTGCAGTTCAAGTTGTTTTTGCTGCTAATGGAGCATACTCAGGTGCTAGTGCAGTCGCAGCCGAGAATTGATGTTGTTGCGGTGTGTTGTTGGTGCTGCGAACGGAGGAGAGCAAGCATTTGCTTATGTTGGGTGGATGAGCAATTATGCTAGCACAAGTGGTGCTAGAGTTGGTAGTTGATTCATCTGGTGGTGATTGTTAAAGGGAATGGACTGATCTTTGTTGAGAAACAACTGGAAGTGATTGAATGAATGTATGCACTGATGGTAGAGAATGCTGCGTCGGGTGGAATGAATCATAAGCATTGACAACAACAAGATGCAGCTGAGCTGAGGGGTTGCTGTGTTACTGCCAGGATTTGATCGATGAGAGATTGCAGTTACAGTTGGAGATGAAGTAGTTGTTGCGGAAAGGATATGTGAAATGGCATTGCAGGTTGTCTGGTGGGTGTTTGAGTTGAGAAGAAGATGCATACAGAATTGGTGGTGACTGCTGTGGAAGGAGTGAGTTGCAGTGTATTGCAATTATGTGTTGGACGTAAAGCTGTGAAGCAAGATGGCGCAACAGAAAACTGTGCCCTGCGCAATTTCTCAGGATTGACCTCACTCAGACCAGTTAGCCTAGTCAGTTCACCTGACTATCTGACTCACGTCTGACTCGGTTCCGACTCGTTACTTTGACCGAGTCGACTCATTTGATCTGACCAAGTTGACTAACTTTGAACGGTGACCGGTTGGACTTTGCCGGTCACCTGAGATACTTATCCGACCATTCTCCGGCCAATTTCCGGCCATAATACCGATTTTCCTAAGAACTACTTTTTGGACATATTTTCACTTGTTTTTTTTTTCACATATGGGCTTGGTGGACCACTTGGACTTTGGGCTTTGAAAACCTAGTTTTGGAAAGAGGAAAGCCTACAAAAAGGAAAAGTTTCTTCTTTTGGATTATCACGTATTTTCTACTTGGAGCTTTGGAGAGCGGCGATTTTACTAGGGTTTGCTTTCATTTTTTGTTTTTCATCTTCTTCATTTTATTATTGAATATGATGAACTCAAAGGCTATGAGTAGCTAAACACATATTATTGGTTATGGGATAAAGTTGATTTCTCAACATGATATTTGATTCAATGCATTAGTTTTGTCTCAATTTTATTGTTTATGATTCATTATTAATATTGTCTTATGATTTGATTGCTTGTTTGGTTGAGTCCGGAATCAATTGGATTTGCATTCATCTCTATTGCTAGATTAGGATTTTCAATACGAAAAAGTTGTCAATTCCTGATTGTAAGTAGCATAGTGTGGTTATTACTTGTAGTGATACATCTTTATAATTGCATATGAATCATAACCTTTGTTAAAACGGATTAGTGCTTTTACACGTTCGTTTGCATTGATTAGTCTTATTTCATAGAACTTAGTGCTTTTAGGGAGTTAAACTTAATTGTGATTTTACACTTTAGGTTGTTTTCTAGGAAGAATTCACATATGCATCTTTTAATGTGGTTGTGATGAAATCAGGGAATTAGCGGGATATTCTTGCGATCAAGGTATCCTAGGACTTTTAGTAAATGAGAGATTAAAATATCAATTCTAGTCATTAATGAAAATACATGTTTGTGAATGATGCTATCCCATGACCAAAATCTTCTCTTTATTGATTATTCAAATTATTTTATTTGCTTTGCTCTATTTTATTGCTTAGATAAAACAAAAATCCCCCTTGGTTACTAAGAAACAAAATTCTATAACAACAAAAGCCCTCTCTGTGGGAACGAACTCTTTCGTACCACGTACTTCATTTATATTTAGTAGAGTGACAAAGTGAAATTATTTTTTCTCGGTGACAACCGATCACCTAACTAGGAACAAGTTATATGTAAAAGGTTATATGGAAACACATAGCAAGACTAAAATGGAATAAAATAATTATAAATGGATGTTGGTTAGAGGAGTGGGACCCTTGTTTGACCAGAGAATCTAGACACCTCAATATGAGGTGTAAGAACCTCAAATGGTAGTAAGCATATTAGTTGATAGTCACGAGGGATATGGATAGTATGTTCAACTTAGTGGTTGAAATATGTACTACTCAAAAACAAATAAACTGATACGTTTGTACACTTGTACTTAACTTGAGTTCATAATGATAATTTTTGAAGAATCCGATTAGTTTAATATAATCAAACCATGAACATAGTTCACCTTCATCTATACATTAGGTCGGTATTGAACTATTTCTAAAAGAATAAAGAGTTCATCTCAGTATAGCGAGGATACATTAGGTCGGTATTGAACTATTTCTAAAAGAATAAAGAGAAAGAGAAAACTAACCAATTAAAATATTCCTTAATTAGTTAATATAATAAATGCTTGACATTTTAACACAAAATAATTTATCGTTTATATATTAATGTATAACATATAGTTTGTCGCTTATATATTAATATAGATAAATACCAGTTACCTAACATAATGACATTGTTGGTGTCTTAATATGTGCAACGGTATTAGTTTACTGGTATTGCATAACGTATCATAACATTAATCTCTTTTATCCAATAATCTTAGTATATCTGTTGCATAATATAATCTTGCACAACGGTATTGTTGGTTCCTCTTCACAATAATAGTTAATCTGTTGGTAATAATTTTATTAATAATGTTTATGTGGTAACTATAAAATTTATGGAATACACTTTTTACTTTATTTTATACATAATAAAAAAAAAATTAGCCACGTAGTGAATCATAATTTTTTCATTTACTTGTTTTATTTTAAATACACTTATAAGAAATAATTAATTAGATAATAAAAATATATAAAATGCATACACAACTAAAATTATCATTAAGCAATTAATATTGAAATTCATGATTCCATAAAATAATAAAAATACTAGCAAAAATACGTTTAAAGATACTAAGTCACCAGTAGAGTTTTTTTTTTATCAATGACAAAGTTATCAGTTTTAGTGAGAATCTAATTGTTTTTGAAGAAAAACCGAAAAATCTAGCTAGTATTTGAAAACACGGGGTCCAAAATACACAACCAACTTTTTCGTAGGCAATCTGTATAGACAAACTTAAACACAATTATGAAATTCAACTTAATTAATCTCAATCGAGGAATAGTATTCAGAGTTATACCTCTTTCTCTCACAATCAGAAAGTTACAAAGACTATTCCGCGGACCTGATTTGCGTGTGAGAGTACTTGGGTGATTCCAAAGATCAATTTCCCAAGTAATCAATCATGTCGTATCTAACAAACAAGGTTGAATGTATCTATAATGATTGATTAACGCACAACTTGTGATATTTCAATTATAAAGATAAACAATATAATGCGGAAAAGAAATAACACAGACACCAGAATTTTTTTTGATAATGAAACCGCAAATGCAGAAAAAACCCGTGACCTAGTCCTGGTTGAACACCAAACTGTATTAAGCCGCTACATACACTAGCCTATTACAAACTAACTTCGGACTGGAATGTAGTTGAGACCGAATTAAACCCTCAAAGCAATTAAGTTACAGTCGCATTCCTTACGCCTCTTGAATCCCAGCAGGACTTCCCACACCAACTAAGAGTTGCTTCAACTCAATTGAACACTTTAAACCAATCTGCCTCCCACAGATAAGCCTATATATGTGATTTCCTATTTGATCGAATATCAAGGTGATCGAAATTGTTATAAATAGACAAAGTCTAGCTAACCTCAAAAATTGGACTTATGCAACCCGAAGTGCAGCATAAGTTATTATTCACCTCATAATTATTAAACTTGTGGAATCAACAAAGTCAGAGACGAAGAGAACTTTGAAGATTACAATCTATCTTGATCAAGTGAGCAGCTCAATAATCGATCAAGATCAGGATACTCAAGCTATCAGATAAACAGTAGTTGGACCTGGCTTCACGAATCCCTACAAAGTTTTTGTAGTAGTTAAACCCTAAAAGGGTTTTAGGAACAGGACGAATCTAGATTTACAACTAGGACACGCCGAGAAAAATAGTGTCGGGATTCAAAAATCCCAGTTTTTTGAGGTTCCCCTTATATAGACATTCAAAGCATAGGTTGCTTTAGGTTTAAGCTAAGATAGCTTTGGAATCAAGCTAACAATATCCACCGTTAGACGAATCTTTGAATCTGATTTACGTAATCAAGATATACACTCTGGTTAGGATGAACCGTAAACAAACCGTGTACAAGACCACCCTTATGAATGGTTAGCCAAAGCTAGCCAACTGAACTATAAGCTTGAGCATTTTCATAAACACTTAAGCCTTAACTCGAGTCACAATAATGTGATCAGGTATGTTTATGGTGTTTTTAGAGATTATTCAAATGCTAATTATCTCAGAGAAATAATTTTATGTGCATATGAATTTAATCGACATGGTAAGTAGGCGTACAAGGTACAAGTACTTAACTTTGTTCGTGAAAAGTTATGTCATGGCACTTTGTCTGCGGTATGTATACTTTATAACATTACCGAGTTCGGAGTTCACGTAACTTTTTCAAGACGTGTCTGGGTATGTAAACCTTAAGAGATAACCGAGTTCCGAAGTTAACACATAACTTTTTTGGTATGCGTACCGGTATGGATACTGTTTATATATAACCAAGTTCCGGAGTTCACAGAACTTTTCTGGTACGTGTACCTGTATGGGTACCAAACCGGTTCCGTAACCAACAATTATTTTCGAGTACACGTACTGGTTTGCGTACCGATCCGGATTTACGAGTTCACAGACTTTTAAAGGTGTGCCTACTAATATGCGTACCAAAAATCTTTTTGTCGACATATAGATACTCTGTTACGTGTACTGAGTACATGTATTATGGCTTCTGACTTATAATAATTTTCCCAGTTTGTAAAACTGATATGTACTTTGTCTTGTATCTGAATTTATAGTAGTTCTATATTTCTCTCTAAATTGATTCGAAACATTCCCGAATAACATCAATGACACATATCACTGTTCCAGGCTATTTTCGAATGATAATCTTGAATCACGATTTTGATTGCGAACAATGAATTTTTCTTAACCGAAATTCATCAAGTATAAAATGTTTATTAAGCTTAGTCATATTTCAAGGACTAATTACAAGAAGAATCTTGACTCGAAATTCTTGATATGCTTACGATAGCCTAATTAGTTACGCGAAAACGTGTCAAAGATAAAAAGGTGAATATAACTTGAGAATTAGGTGGTTTAGTCTTCACTTACCTTTTGTTGAGGAAGTTCTCCAAAAGCTTCGGTTGATATTCGCCTTCAAACGGTAGAACGGAATGATGACTGTCGTGATGTCCGTTTCTCAACTACATCTTCTATCCTAACCCGAGACTAACTAATTGTAGACTACAAATCAAGATATAGTTTTGATAACTAAATTTGACAACAATCTTGAGATAGCAACACTTGTGGGTCGACCGAGCAATGCTCTAACAATCTCCCCATTTTGTCAATTTTAGTGACAAAACTATCAATACATATGGATAATAAAATAAAGCTTCAAAAACTCCTTGAATCCATCATGCCTTGATTTCCTTGGTTTCTTCAACTCCTTGAATTCTTCGTTATTTAAAGTTGCAATGATTCTGAACGTGTTCAACTCAGCATCGTTGTTGTTGAAGATCCGTATACATAGCTATAACAACTTTTGAAAACAAATATTCTCAATCTTCGTTATACAGAAACATAATATTATTATATTCTTCAAAGCTCAATTGTATTCCAACTTTGAAGTAATACTATGGTGATATGTATCTCCCCCCTAATCAATACTTACATCTTTTGCATAATAGGTGAAACCTATAGATCATTGATTCACTCTCTCTTACATAATGATCCGTAAACCATATGTATATAGTGCGAAACTACTAATTAATTCTCCCCCTTTTTGTCAATAAAAATTGGCAAAGGTACGAAAATCGTGGGTTCGTTATGAATACAACCAAAAGATACTCCAGGATTCAAAGGTATTTACATATCAACTTTATTTAGATGATATCACATAGTAAGAAAATACTTAGCGCTCATCTAGGAAATTTAAGTTACAAGCATACTCTGTGAATTCCACAACCACACTCCCCAGTCCCCACAACGATATAGCAATTAAGCACAAGTTCATTTAAGAACTCTCACCCATATGATGTCATTCCCAAGATAACAACATGAGTGACCTTACTTTATGAAAAAGAAGGATTTTGTCGGACATTAAAAAATTACATATCGACTTAAATTAATCTCAACACCAGTTATGAACAAAGAGATAATTTTAATCGGTATATCTCAATATAAGAAAATCTTACAGAGTGTGTACCGCAGTAATAACACAAAAGTGTGATCACAAGTAGATCGATACTACGAGAAAATTCTCAAAGAGTTTGTTTTATTTTCAATTTATAAAAAAAATAATGGACTTAACTTCTGAACATATATGAAATATCAGCTCGATTCACGAAAACATAAAGGAACATATATCTCGTAAGACTTTTGTAATAATCAAACCAATAATGATTACATACTGCAAGTTCATCTTCCAAAAACTCTAGAATAAATTTAAAAACATGCAAGATGAAAAATCGTTGGAAATAGCTTGTGTAATCACAATTTTTGCTATACCAATCCCTAGTTATCCTTCTCAAAAGTAAGAATAAATTCTCACAAGAAGTTTCCGAAAAAACAAAATAAGAAGAACTATAATTCATATGTAGTTTGTGACTTGCGTTTTGAGAGAACCAAGATCATCAGATGGTTTTCCCAGTTCCGACTTAAGAAGTATGAGATACCTTTTGGCGGTAGAAAATTGTTCGAACACAACTTTAGTGTCACTCATAATGTTTCTGACCAAATCACGCAGGGGACATCTGAACCAGTCTTGACCTTGTATGTTCTTGAGCAAAGTAACATGGTATGGTGATAGGATTATCATAAAACTCAAAAATTCTTGTGGAATCATCATCCCCAGATTCTTATTATCTTCCTATGTGTTGTTTGAAATCTTAGAAGCATCCATGGTTTGTGAACGTTCGCGATTTATTCCAGCACTTTGTATATAATACAAGGTAGGTGAACCTTGAATATATATATATATATATATATATATATATATATATATATATATATACTAGGTATCACCCCGGCCTATGGCCGGGGCTCAACCTCTTTCCACTTTTGCTTGTTGTTTCGTGGTCGGTCAGTGTCCCGTCACAATATTTCAACACTTCTTTTTAATTAGCTAGGTCATAATATTGTGTTTAGTTAGTTTGGACGACATAGTAGCATGTTTAGTTAGTAGGGTGATAGTATCGTGTTTAGTCAGACGGATCATCAAAGTAGACCCCGGCCGTTAGGGACGACCATAACATTTAGTTAGTCGGATCGAAGTAACATGTTTCGTTAGTTGGGTCATTAATTAATTAGTCGGGCCATAGTATTGTGTTTAGTTAGTTGGGTCAATATTTAATTAGCACAGTTTTCATATATGATCATCATTTTAGAATCTACCTAATAACCGATAATTATCGACTTAAATGAAATAAATATACTTATCGAACTATTTATAAATGTAGCAAAAATATTTAAACCCTACATAGAAAAAACTATTACTGAATTACAATTAAATAAGAAATATTGCATTTGGTTCCAAGTACATTGAAAATCAGATATGACGGGAAGCATGTACTTTTATATGATTTTAGCTTTTAGGATTCTCAACACATGGAAATCCTTGCCAAATTCTCATAATATCATATTTAGTTATTAGTCGGGTAGACATAGCAGCATGTTTAGTTAGCCGGTCAGCGTTTAATTAACCGGGTCATATTGACCCCAGCCGTTAAGTTTAAATTGTGTTTTCCCTTTGAAATTTAAGCTACTATAATGTGAATTTCTTGGATAAAGTTACTATATGGTTCAGAACTTTCATTAGTGATTTCCTGATGAGGAGTCCTAATATTCCATAAAGTTTGTGGATAAGAAAGATAAAGTTTGGGCAAAACGCAAACGAAACAAAATCAACAGAAGGAATTACCATGAACGCACTGCAAAAAAAAGCAGAAAGAATGATTATAACTGCAAAAAAATTAAAAAAAATCAATGCTCAAGTATTAAGGTTGTGCGGAAGCGGAAAAGAAGATTAGTTGTTGTTTTATAGGATATGCAGCATATAAAACCAGTCATTAACTCATATAAGGATGCAAAAACTGTCAAAAATTGATTTTTTTCTTACCATATAACAATTTAAACCCTAAGTTTTTTTTCTTTCATCTGAATGATAAAAAACGATAAAAAAGATTATTTATCTCTGTTCTCCTAACGAAATAAACAAAGTGTTGATATAATGCATCTCTTGTGTTGATCCTTCGATGATCTCAGAAAAAGAACTACCATGGATCAAACGAAAGAAATAATTAATATAAGCAAGCAGACAACAACACATACCCTAGGGAAAAAGAAAAAAAGAGAACCTCAGCTCCAAATGAAATTTCGGTTTTGATTGCATGTTATATAGAGAGATGTCGAGTCGAGAAAAAAGATAATTTTTGTGATAGAATAGGGAATTACATCGAGTTTTTTTTTGGCAATAATGAGGTATTTACCGAAAATAAAAAATTACGCATGACAATTTCGTTTATTTATACCCATAAACTAATGCATCTCTTGTGTTGATCCTTCTGATGATCTGCGAAAAAAAGAACTACCATGGATCAAACGAAAGAAATAATTAATATAAGCAAGGTAGACAACAACACATACCCTAGGAAAAAGAAAAAAGAGAACCTCAGCTCCAAATGAAATTTCGGTTTTGATTGCATGTTATATAGAGAGATGCCGAGTCGAGAAAAAAGATAATTTTTGTGATAGAATAGGGAATTACATCGAGTTTTTTTTTGGCAATAATGAGGTATTTACCGAAAATAAAAATTACGGATGACAATTTCGTTTATTTATACCCATAAACTATTCGAAAAACTTTTTTAGAATATCATCCCTTTTCATTAGGAAAGATATTTATGATACGCTCTTGATGGTTAGCTTAAAATATCTATTTATTATTTTGGATAGTCACTTTGGCTAATTTGTTGTAGTATTTTTGTCCGAAAAATATTCTATTTATTATTTTTGCATAATATTATTCTTTTTTTAACTTGTTACCTTTTATAGAATGAAACAATATTACGGAAAAATATTATTACTCATTTGTTACTTGTATTTCCCGATTTTTAAATCTCCTTTAGGAAACAATGCCTTAACAATTACATAATTTTTGTAATTTTGGAAAGCTACCGCCGTGATTAGTGATTGCACATATATTTGTATAAATATCTATTACACACCCGATTTCTAATAATATGAAATTAATTTAGATTAATTACTTATTTATTGGTGCATTTTATTTTTTTCTTCTTTTTTTAACTTGTTACCTTTTATAGAATGAAACAATATTACGGAAAAATATTATTACTCATTTGTTACTTATTTCCCGATTTTTAAATCTCCTTTAGGGTGATTAATGATTGCACATATATTTGTATAAAATATCTATTACATATCAAGATATACCAAAATTAAAAATAATATTACTCATTTGTTACTTATTCTCCCGATTTCTAATAATATGAAATTAATTTAGATTAATTACTTATTTATTTATTTATTTTTAAAAAAATTGGATTTAAATTAGATATCAAATAATTTCAGAAGACAAGACAATAGTTGGAAGTCGGGCAACAAGCTGCGCACCAACTCCCTTCTCAATAGCTACACCTACTCTATGAAACAAAAAATTACCTACTTTAGAAGTTGAATCATGCCTAATAAGAAAATTTTTCAGTCTCTTAAGAAAAACAACAAACTCTTCGCCAAGTTCACCCAAAGTCGTAAAAGCCAAAGTACCAAAACAATAACCATTTCTAGAGCAGCAGATGTCAAGGTATTTGTTTGCGCTTACGGTCAACAACACGAGAAATAGCCACACCCGTGAAAAAAATTCTGCACACCATGACCGAGTAAAAGGTGAAACACCAAGAACATCGAAGAAAGTGTCTCGACCATTATCCCGATTAAGAACTAAAATATCTGCAGGGTCTAGCATCACCCCAAAGATTATCAAGAAGACCAAGGAAGCCTCGGTTTGCTTGTACGCCAACACGAAAACAAATATCGTGACAAGGTGTCGCGCACAAAATCATGGCGATATTTCAAGCCAATTTCATGTGCACAATGTAGAGCATGGTCACCAAAAACATCCATATCATTACCACAAAGAAGAGCATATACTATCTTTGGCAAATAAGGGAACACCAAGTCTATAACCAAGAATAGCGCTGAACTGACGAGGACCTATCTTTTGACCCAACCCATCAATAGGAATGGCCATAAGATAGTCTTGAGTGTGCTTAATCTTATTGTTCTTCCATAAGGCAAGATCTCGTTGCATCATAACATATTTTGTAGGCATTTCCTTCGTCACACCTGGTCGAAATATAAAGTCGCCCGGTTGCTCATGGGATGGGGGGCAACAGTCTCGACACGGAGAGGAGAAGAACCTAAGCCACAAAATTGAGTGAACGCATCTAAAGCAAGCATACACGAAGAACTCATACCTGAAATTCCAGAGTTGCGCAAAATATCACATTGCAGCTGTTGAGTTTGTAAGCAAGAAGCAAGGTAACAATACTGCATCGTATCAGCCATATAGTATATAAACCAAAGCCACCATTCTTAATAGGCAGAGAAGCTAAACGCATCTGTAAATCTCCTTTTACAGAAAAATATTATTACTCATTTGTTACTTATTTCCTGATTTTGCACCATTCTGTTGAGTTTGCACCATTCTTATTTATTCGTGCATTTTATTTTTTTCTTCTTTTTTTTAACTTGTTACCTTTTATAGAATGAAACAATATTACAGAAAAATATTATTACTCATTTGTTACTTATTTCCCGATTTTTAAATCTCCTTTAGGAAACAATGCCTTAACAGTTACATAATTTTTGTAATTTTGGAAAACTACCTCCGTGATTAGTGATTGCACACATATTTGTATAAAATATCTATTACATATCAAGATATACCAAAATTAGAAATTGTTTTTATTTTAAAAAATAATAAATTAATTTCACGAACAGACGGACGTAAGTATCTCTCAAAATTATATGTATAGTACGGACGGATGGATATAAACCTCGCCAACTATGTATCCCAACCGCCGGATGGACGAAATCAATGGTTCTCTTTATCCCAAGACAGACACCACTTCTTTTTATAATATAGATATCTATATCACAGTTTTTAGGTTAAGGAAACTAAGGGAAGAGAGATCCTTTTTAGAATCTTCTGATGAGGTTTTGACTCATTACTTTCATAGGTCGGGTCAGCTTCAGAACTCACATGCATATGGGTCCACGAGCACATGAATTGTGACCGGTTTCATTTAATCAAACAAATATAATAAGCCTTGTTTCCTTAGCTCAATAGATAGAGATATAGAGCACAATAGGTAGTTGAGATTTCCATTAAAATACATGACATAACCAAAGATGAACCACTTTGTGGTGAAATTCAAAACTAAAAATAAGGTACACAATAAACAATACATCATGTGTCAAGAAGGAGTTTGTTACCATTCTTGAACAGATTGTGCTTCCTCCTTTCCATGCTCCAGGAGGAGGCACATTTTACCAAAATCAAGTTATGTTATGGTAGGCATCCATCAAATGCCCATCATGAATAACAAGATTCTTTGGTAAGCTTCCATGATTTGTACCTATTATGTCTTTAACACAGTTTATATTACTAAGGGAAAAGGATGTAGGAATCGTACATGTATTCTGACTTCTCCTTTCCTTCATAAAGTCCTTAAATTGGCTAATGTGTTTTATGAGCTCCGAAATCGTATGATAAACCATTGTCGAAGGTTCAAAATTGTGTGGTTATGTGTTTCGATACTGATTTCGCTTCGGTATCCTCTTCTTCCCATTATTCTCTTCAAGATTTCTTGAAGGGGAATCAGAATGACTATTTTTAGGATAGTCTTTTTCCAATTAGAAGCATCGTATCTTGTCTTTGTCTTTACAAAGTTATCCTTTTGATAATCATTACAATTGTGAAAAGGCTTTGTATGACATTTATAGCAAGTATAGTCACAACACTGATTCCTTTGCCTAAAGGTTGGACGTTGACAACCCATAATTTCAAGAGTATTAGTCTTAACATATGATCTAGGTTTGATCACTTCTTGTGATTCCCAAATAAGAACATCATAAAGTTTTTAATTCCTTATGCGAAAACGACATTCCTTTTGTAGGTGACCGTTTTTCCGCAATAATAGCAAACATAAAGAGTGTTACTACCTGGATTCATGTGTGCTGATTTTGGAGGTTCATATAATTTGCTCTTTCGAACTTCAACTGCCGATATAGGTATTTCACTTTTTCTATCAGTTGAAACCTTTGGTTGAGAGGAATTACTAGCCTCGAATTTTTTTACTTCTTTGCTAATACTTGGAGCATTCATTCCCTTATAGCCCAATCCTTGTGTATCACGATAATTTTTACTTGCTCCTAGCATAGTAGTTGATTTGTTTGAACTAGCATTGAACTTTTTCAAGTTTTCCTCCAAAAACTTGATATTATCCAGAGCACCAGTTAAATTAGCCTCAAGTTGTCCTTCTCGAGTGAGAGAAATACTTTCTTTGTCTTTAAAACAAATTCGTTCAGAGTTGAACCTTGCTTCCTTCCTTGCAAGTTTTCTTCCAACACAATGCGACTTCTATGAAGATTTTCACATTCATAATTTGTTGAACACACGTCTTCTTCGGTATCCTTAAGAAGGTATTGTATTAGATGATAATCACAATCATAACCTTTAAGGACCTTTCTCAATTTTTTGTTTTCTCGACAAAGATAAGTCAGAAAACTAATCAGACATGATGTTGATCTTTTTCTCTTTAAAATATGGTCAAACAACTTGGTATATTGTGATACTTCATCATCAACATCTTTATCGATATCATAATCACTTCCGTTAGAAAGTTCATCCAATTGTTCTTCTAGGTGTGTCTCCCAGTTATCCAAAGTTTTAGATGATGTATCAGATATGATAGTTTCCTCATGTGAACCAAAACCTTGAAACATGTCTGAATGATTCTGAATTGATGATACGTTTATCGTGGTTTTACTCTTGTCCATATAGTCAGACTGCTTCAAACACAGACTTATTAGGTATTTAACGTGTTTGCCTGCTCTGATACCAATTGAAAACGCGGGGGTACCAAAATACACCACCAACTTTTTCGTATGAAATATGTATGGACAAACTTAAACACAAGTCCGAGATTTCATCTTTATTGAATATCAATCGAGGAATAATATTTAGAGTTATATCTCCTCACATTCAGAAAGTTTACAGAGACTAGTCCGTGAACCTGATTCGCGTGTGAGAGTACTTGGGTGATTCCAAAGATCAATTTCCCAAGTAATCAATCAAGTCGTATCCAACAAACAAGGTTGTACGTATATACTATGATTGATTGACGCACAACCTGTGATATTTAAATTATAAAGATAAACAATAGAATGCAGAAAAGAAAAAAACACAGACACCAAAAATTTTGTTAACGAGGAAACCGCAAATGCAGAAAAACCTAGTACAGATTGAATACCAAACTATATTAAGACGCTACAAACACTAGCCTACTACCAATTAACTTCGGACTGGAATGTAGTTGAGACCTAATTGAACCCTCACAACAATTCAGTTACAACCGCGTTCCTTATGCCTCTTGAATCCCAGCAGGACTCCGTGCAATTGATTCCCTTAGCTGACATCTTTTATAGCCTAAGAGTTGTTTCAACTCAGTTGAAGACTTTAAACCAATCTGCCTCCCACAAATACGCATATATGTGTGATTTCCTTTTTGATCGTAGATTAAGGTGATTGGAAATCTATAAAAAATAGATAAAGCTTATCTAACCTCAAAATCCGACTTATGCAACCCGAAGTGCAGCCTAGATTATTATTCACCTCACAAGTATTAAACTTGTGGAATCAATCAAAGTCTGTGATGAAGAGAACTTTGATGATTTTATATCTATCTTGTTCAAGTGAGAAGCTCAAAAATCGAACAAGATCAGGATACTCGATCTATCATAGCTGGACATGGATTTACGAATCCCTCTGAAGTATTTGTAGTCTCTAAACCCTAAAAGGGTTTAGGAAGAGGACGACTCTACTTTTGCAACTAGGACACACCAAGAAAGTAGTGTCGGGATTCAAAGATCCCGGTTGCTTGAGGTTCCCCTTTTATAGACATTCAAAGCATAAGTTTCTTTAGGTTTAAGCTAAGATAACTTTGCAACCAAGCAAAAAATATCCACCGTTAGATGAATCTTTGAATCTGATTTATATAACAAGATATACACTCTGGTTAGGATGGACGGTAACCGAACCGTGTACAAAGACCACGCTCTTGAATGGTTAGTCGAAACTAGCCAACTGAACTATAAGCTTGAGCATTTTCATATGACACTTAAGACTTAACTCGAGTCACAATTATGTGATCAAATATGTCTATGGTGTTTTTAGAGATTATTCAAATGCTAATTATCTCGGAGAAATAATTTATGTGCATATGAATTTAATCGACACGGCAAGTAGATTTACAAGGTACAAATAATTCACTTGTTTGTGAACATTTAAGTCAAAGTACGTGTACCAGTATGTATACCTTATAACATGACCGAGTTACAGAGTTCACAAAACTTTTCAGGTACGTAAACTAGTATGGATACCTTCACACAATAACCAGTTTCGGAGTTCATGGAACTTTTCTGGCACGTGTACCGGTATGAATACCAAACCGGTTCCAGGACCAACAATTCTTTTCTAGTACGCGTATTGGTTTGTGTACCGATCCGGGTTCACGAGTTCACGGAATTTTTAAGGTGTACATACGGATATGTGTAGCAAAAGTTGTTTGTCGACATATAGCTACTTCGTTACGTGTACTACGTACATGTACTACGACTTCAGATTTGTATAAGGGTTCCCAGTTTGTAAAAATGATATGTATATTGTCTTATATCTAAATCTACAGTACTTCTAATTTTCTCTGAAAATCGATTCCAAACATTCCCGAATAACATCAATGACCCATATCACTGTTTACTTTTCGAATGATAATTCTTGAATTTTGATTACGAAGGATAAATTGTTCTTAAACGAAATTCATCTAGTATGAAATGTTCATTAAGCTGAGTCATATTCCGAGAACTAATTACAAGATAAACTTGACTCAAAATTCTTGATATGCTTATGATAGTCTAATTAGTTACGCGACAACGTCTCATAAATATAAAGGTGAATATAACTTGAGAAATAAGTGGTTCAGTCTTCACTTACCTTTTGTTGAAGAAGTTCTGCAAAAGCTTCGGTCGATCTTGATGTGTGTCGTATGCTCAAATTAATTCACTTATCTTCTACTTTACTTATGAATAATATAGCAGTAAATAAGGTTCGTCCCCACAAAGAGCAGGGAGTTTTAGTTGTCAAAAGTGTCACAAGGGGGATTTGTTTTAGATTCAAAGTAAAATCAAAGCAATTAAAAATAATTAAGATTGCAAGCAAATGAGAGAAATATGAGCAAGGAATCCTTCTTTGTTACTAAACATTCATCAAAGTAGCATATCCATCTATTCTTTGTAAATCACAAATTATTACCAATCGTAAGAAAGCAGCTAGCGCAGTGCTATCCTCAAAATTCCCTAAGTCACTGGACACCGAAGCGCTCAAATGCCAGATTTTATTCTCTAAACCACCTAAAAGTAGCGCACTTTAAGTGTAATTTGGTCGAATGCTTTGTATTTTGTGAATTTAGGTCAATCCTAATAGTTAACTCTTAGCGCAAGGTTCACTTTCTAGTGTTGTTTTTACTTGTGATTGCTCCACAGAATTCCTCTGCAAGGTTTCGCAATTTCTACTTATGTAGAGAATTATTCAACTATTACGGATATCCTAATTCTGTACTAGCATTAGGTTAACTAATAAACTAGTTCAGTTGGCCACCTAAACAATTTATCAATCAATCATAAAATTAGTTATAGTAAAAACAATCAATAACCATGTGAATAATTAAAATAGATGTATATGCTGAATCAAATCATGTATTAGAACTTAGAATTCATCCCCAATCACTAAGAAGTTTAGCTACTCATGGTACTAACAAAACCCATGAGATTCATATGATAAAAGTAAAATAAATAGTTACGGTGATGAAGAACGCTAAAAAAACCTAGCTTTTCTTCTCTTATGTTTTTCTCTCTAAAGGCTTGATAAAAAATTAAAAGATATCTCAAAAATATTAGAAGAGTCTCTTATATAGTACCCAAGTTGTAGGTGCGCCCGTGCATTGAATCCCGTCGAAAAGGTTGCCAAACTTTCCAAAGAAAAGAATACCAAAGTGAAAACTACAACCACACCCATTTTTAGAATTTTTCATACTGTGAAACCCACACGCATGAAATATCACACGCGCACCCAAAACTGCCGTGAAAATTATTCCGTCACCCAGAGTTTTCGAAATTACGTTTTTTATTTTATTTCCAAGTTTAACCTCAGTTGTTCACAGCTTCAGTTTCAGTTTTGAGAGATTCGGTTTCGAGAGAGAGATTTATAGCTGAGCGATTGAAAAGGAGAAGGAGATAGAATACGAGCGAGAGCTGAGAGATTGAATTATCGAGAGCTGAAGAAGGAGATGATTTGGGAGATTGAATTTACTCATCGAAGATAATTCAAACTTTAGCGTCACTTTCAGTTTTTGAGATTCAGTTTCGAGAGATTGATAGCTCAGAGATTGAGAAGGAGATAAAATATGAGCAAGAGCTAAGAAGGAGCTGATCGAGAGATTTAATTTACTCTGAAATTCAATCTTCAGGTTCGTTCGAGCCACATTCCAATCTTGATTCTGATTTTTGTTTAACATTGATTCGATTCTAGGTTTTAGTTTCTGTAAGATTAGGATCTATTATTTTAGGTTTCTGAAGCTTAATTTAGGTTTTCGAATAGGTTTTTAGATCTTTTAAGCTTGTTTTTGATTTTTTTTTTTTTTTTTGATTTTTCTAGGTTCTGAAATTGTTACGATCAATGTAGATCTTTTTGATTCAATCTTTTTGTTTCGATTTCATGTTCGGATTTTGATACACCAATTTTTTAGGTTTTGCTTCTGTTTTATTCGATTTTTTATTTGATTTGTTTTCTGTTACGTTAATGGAGATGTTATTGATTTTGGTATCTTGTTGATTTCTGATCTGATTATGGTTAATGTATAATGTCTTCACTTGTCTTTGCTATTGTTGATTAGATCTTTTAATTTTGAGTAAGAATTCTTGTGAAGCAATATGCAGGATAGGTATGTTTGATTTTTTCTCTTTTGTGTTTTCGCAGGGTGAAATGCCTCCTGCTAGAGCACTAGTTGTAATTCACTACTTGATGAATTCTTAGCACATCTTTGTTGATGTTAACACAACTCTGGAGACTTTGAAGACAGCCGTTTGCCATAAGTGGACTCGTTTACTTCCTCATCATGTCAGATTTTCTTTTAATGATGGAAGCAAGTTTGTGCGAGTTGATTCTGATGTCATGCTTCAGTGTTTTGTTTCTCGTTGCCACTGCAAAGGTCAGAAGAGCTTTGATTTACTTGTTGAAGTTGGCTCCAATTATTCCAACATTCGTAGTAGAGCTTCATCAAGTACACGTGTAATAGAACCTGAACCAGAAGAAGCTATGGTGAATTTCCTTGAAGATGGTTATGTGCCTATTAATAAGATTCTTAGGACTAAGGGTTGGGATAAATTACTTGGTGATGTTGATAAAGTTTTTTTTGGAGGTGTAGTAGAGGTACGTATTGCAGTAAAAAAGTACGAGTTAAAGGCTGGGCGTGTTCTTGTATATACTAAGAATGAACCTAGCAGGTTCTATGCAAAATGCTCTAAAGTAAATTGCCCTTGGGAGTATAAGGTTTGTGCTGTTGATGTTGAAAACAAGATGCTTAAGGTTGAGAAGTATGTTAGCAAAATAGTTGTGGTGTTGGATGTGAAAGGCTTTTCCACAAGGCTCAAGAGAAATTTGTTTCTAGTCGATCAAGGATGAAATCAGAAGTGATCCGAGTTTCAAAGCTTCTGATTTGAAAAAGTTTTTCAAAACTAGCTATGGGATCAATGTGAAATATTACCAAGCTTACAATGGAAGAGATAAAGTGTATGAGGATATATTTGGTGAGGATGCCATGTCGTATTCGCATTTAGTATGGTATGTAGATTCTATTCGCAGTAAAAATCCTGGGAGTTGGATTGATTTTCAAGTTCAAACGGATGAACCTGAATCGAACGAGGATAGTTCAGCTGAATTAGAAGATGAGGCACCTTCAAATAAGTTTGTGCGTCTTTTTATTGCTTTCGAGGCATGCATCCATGGTTACCGTTACCTTCGTCCCATGGTTTATGTCGATGCTACCTTTCTTATAGGGAGATATAGAGGATGCCTCATGGCTGCAACCGCTATCAATGCTGAAAATGGTAATTTTTCTGATAATCCGTCCTTTTTATATATGTGCATAATGTCCCATGCATTATTTATTTTTGCTTCATAATGTCTTATGCATTATTGTTTTCACTTTTCTGGTTATGCATCATTTCTGTTTAGATGCATAAGACATTATACATTTTTTTTAGCTGCATAATGTCTTATGCATTATGGTTTTCACTTATTGATTTTATGCATCCTTTTTATGCACGTGCATAATGTCTTATGCATCATTTAGTTTTAGATGCATAAGACATTATGCATTATTTGTTTTCACTTTTCTGGTTATGCATCATTTCTGTTTAGATGCATAAGACATTATACATTATTTTGTTTTAGCTGCATAATGTCTTATGCACGTGTATAATGTCTTATGCATCATTTAGTTTAGATGCATGAGCCATTATGCATTTTTTTAGCTGCACATACTTCATGTAGACGCTGGCTTGATTTTATATATTTTGCTGTGCAGGGTTCTTTCCACTAGCCATGGCCCCGTGCACAGTGAAGATAATGATAATCGGGAATGGTTCATGAGGAATTTGAGTAATGTTCTTGATCATGATCAAAGGCCAATCACATTTTTATCCGATCGTGTAGAAGGATTAAAGAGAGCGATTCCATTTTACTTTCCCCGGAGCCTTCCATAGTTTCTCGCTATTATCATCTTAAGATGAACTTACCTATTAATGCATCCGACGAAAGGTATGGTGCCGTTATTGATTCATTTCAAGTCACTGCATATGCTCTTAGTCCCGAAGGTTTCAAACCGCCATCGCTACGATTAGGGGTCTTGGTTGTGGTTGGGTTGCGGACTATATTGAAGATATCCCTCCGGAGAAGTGATCAAATGCCTTTTTCCAAGATCAAAAACTACTCTGCCTTTTTTCAACAAATGCACTGCGGTGAGTGCTTGTGGATTCGAGATCAGATATGGTCCTGCCTAGGGCCGTTCCCGGATCGGTCACAAAGTGAAGGAGATGGGGTTGATCTTAGGGAGGGAAGCGAAAGGTGTTGAGATTGTGAAGGTGTTGGCTTGCTTATGACTTGTAACAAAGATGAGCAAGCTTACTAGTTGATGCAAGCAGGCTCTTTGTTTGAATACGTTGTATTAACACTTGGTTTCATTGAACTTGTGTTGTTCTCTCTCCTTTTTGAAATAGGGCGGAGAACCTATTTATACAAGTCATTGAGCCTCATTCACGAGGATCCCCCGCTTTGGACATGATTGATGCCTGAATGTGGATCGATCCACGAAAGATAGCATGTGATGTCGAATTGAATAATCTGCGTTATTGAAGTCGATACTTGTGAAGTATCGTGTGTATTTCATGTGTTGCGCATCAGGTGTGGTAAGGTGATGGGTAATGACGCCTAACGTAATCAATTGACTCGACGACTTCAGTATAACTCAAGTCAAGTCCCTCGAGACAGAATGAATATTAGGGTTTTTGAAGATGAAGGCTCTTAAACCAAGCATGGGAAGGATTTTGGAGAGGACCGACCATACATGCGTGTTGGACGGCATGATGGTGTAGGTGCTTGTATTCCGTTCCCTCATGAAATACATCCGGGCCACTCAATTTGATGAGGAGTGGTCGAGATTGGGATTTTGCGATAGAAGTTTGATACCGCAAGTCCGCCACACTCTCTTCCGTTTTCCAAGACGACCCTAACTTGGTCACTGTTTGATGTGAATATGATGGATGTTCACGCCCATGTCTCACCGTCCCATGAAAACGGATCTAAGCCACCCACTTTCTGGTCGAGATCGATTTGCAATTTGGGAAGTGTATCCACGCATGTTTGAGCGGGCGTTTTGGATTGGCCGGGCGTGATGCCTTGGCCGAGGAAGAGGTAGATGGGCCCACGGTGGTCATCTTCCGACATCTCGTAATCTAATTCAGTGACCCTCCATTCGTGTCGGAGAAGATGGACGCGCGTGATGGCTTGAACCCTAATTTTGGCTTTCAAAGCCGCGCGACCATGCTATTTCAAAGGACGAATGTGTTGAACCAACCATGGTTGGTTTTGACCGATTGGTCAAGTGTGTAAGCGGTCACATGGTGATTGTGTCGACATGCTCCGGCCCTTTGAGTGCAATCTACACCCTCCATCTATACCTGCCGAAGATGGATGGTTGAGACCGTTTTGCGGCACATGTAATATGGCGCAAACCTAATTTAGGGTTTTCCGCCCATAATGCTTAGGTATGGACGGTTTCTTGGCAAGCAAAGTCCAATGGTCTACCATGCGTCAGCCGGTTGTATTCCATACCGCTTGGGGGTGATGGAATTGATCCCATCCAATCATGCTTGTGGAGTTGGATGACCGCGATCGAATCATATCTTCAAGCTAAGGCCGTGGGTATTCCATACCATGCTTAGGTGATGGAATTGATCTTCGGTCATCCAATCATGCTTGTGGAGTTGGATGACATCGAATCATATATCTGGCAAGTTAAGGCCGTGGTATTCCATACCATGCTTAGGGTGATGGAATTGATCCGTGGTCATCCAATCATGCTTGTGGAGTTGGATGATCGCTATCATATCCTGGGAAGGATGCTGAGTATAACACACCGAGAGGGCTCAATCGGGCTAGTATAACACACCGAGAGGGCTGGGCTAGTATAACACACCGAGAATCACCGTACGGTATTTCGTACATGGTTTTCATTAGTGCTTGGAGGTTAGAGTGTTCTGCTTATGAGACAATGTTAGATGTTACCGGAGAGACGGGTCGTCCTGTCCTTCGAGCATGTCACGTTCAAGAGACGTCCGTAAAAGTGTTCCCTAGCATGATGTCGGCCTTGCTCGCTGCTATGACTCGCCGGTCGAGGGGCTATGCGCCGCTGCTTCAATCGTGGGGATGTGCCTAATCGATCGACATTGCGCTGCGCTCGTTCGTGGGGTTCTCGCGCCCGCTGATCGAACGGGGCTTGTTGGTTCAAAAGTGGGTTTTCAAGCGTCGGCCATGTGCTTCGATCAAACCCTCGCTGTGGTGCGCCTATTATACCAGCCTTATGTCGTGATTAACACCAGCCTTTGCGACTTGAGCAATACCAGCCTTTGATTTGAGCAATACGTACTTGGAGGCTTGTACCGTACTTGAATGATGTTTGATCGGCCATTGTGTGAGTTGTGTCTTGCCGTGTGTGTGGCGACACTTCTCATATGCTTTCATACAAGTTCTAACTCCCTTTTTATTTCATTGCGGTAGAAAGAATCCCCGTTGAGATGTCTTCTCGAGATAATCTTTGGTGTCAAGTCGAGGAAGTGTTGATAGATTCAAAGATATGCCGAACGCTGATGATGAAGTTCACCGCCCTTTCAACTTTGAAAATATTCGTTCCCAACCTTCATGCTCGCCGGTCCTCATGAAGGATGGATGAGACGTACGTTTAAGCAATGAGTACATCAAAGATAACTTAGAGTGCAGATTATTGATGTAGCTTGAGTGTTGAAACGACTCGAGAGGATGTTAAAGTGGTTTTCAAAAGCGAACGTTGAGGTAGATCCTGGAGAGAGTGTTGAACAGGATTACGAAGCGAACAGGGTCCCGAGAGAGCATTGAGGCGTCTCTCGAATAGACTATTGAAGCAGCCATGAGGGAGGGAGAGTTGAAGTGGCTTCCTCTCAGTTCGATTTACCATGCGAATTCCATGATTCTTGATGCAGACCATCTTTCTCGTGTTGAAGAAGTCCTTGATGGTGAAGGAACTTCATGCCGAGCCTCACCCAAGCGTGGTTTACATGGTTTGTTCGTAGTAAACCTGTTGACCCGGGAGGATCGTTGTGAGGAGCCCCAATGCCTTTTTCCAAGGTTGTAGGTATGGTAGGACATCTTCTACTCTTGCCGAATCCTTCATAGTTGGATGAAGGTACACAAGAAGCTCCCCGCAAATGCTCTTCGGATCGGATAAGGAAGGATGTGATGAGTATGATGTCGAAAGAAATGGCGGAATATCGGTAAAAAGTTTCGTAACAATTCTCACACCTAAGAATGAAACTAAGATGAAGGCTCTTATTGATGAGGGTTTAACCTGGATGGTTATACAGTCCGATACTCATGTTTATGAAGTGGAGGGAGGGGAGAGTTCTCATAGTGTTAACCTTGAGGCAAGGACATGTACCACCATCGAGAGGTGGCGCGTCTATGGGTTTCCATGTGTGCATGCTTTTGCATCGATAACAATGTCTGGTTCTAATCCATATGATTTTGTTGAACCTTATTTCACTACTTCATACTTCAATAATGCCTACAGCCATGCAATTCATCCTATTCCCATGAACTACAACTACAACAGCTGAAGTTTATGAAGGTAATGATATTATCGATGTACCTGATGTTAGGAGGCCGCCAGGGAGACCACAAGCTAATAGGCATTTGAGCAGATATGAGAAGCCGCCCAGGAGAGCTATGCGCTGTGGTAATTGTTTTAAGCTTGGTCATCATAACAAGCAAACATGTACAAATCCTACTGTTACAAGAAGCCTCCGAAACCGCCGAAGCAGCCGAAGGGAAGTTAAAGGAGAGCAATTATCTTGTTTGTTTCTTCAGACTATTACTTTTATGTTGGAACCTTATTCAACTTTCTTTAATTAGTTTCTGTATTAGTTTTTATGAACAAGTACTTTTTCTTTATTTTTCTTTTTTGTATTGGTTTTATGAAAAAATACTTCTTTTTTTCACTGTGTGTTTTTCTGCTTCTATCTGATAATGTTTTCATTTTTATTCTTAAATGCATAATAGATTATGCATTAGTTTTTGATGATGCATAACGTGTTATGCATTATGTTTTGAAGATGCATAATCTCTTATGCATTCTTTTTTGAAGATGCACAATTTGTTATGCATTTATTCTTTTAAAGATGGCTGCAAGTCATTCAACTATGGTTCCTTCATGCATCTGCATCTTCATAACAAGTCATTCGTCTGCATAACAAGTCATGCACATTTATTTTGTTCTGCATAACATGTTATTTCAGGGTTTTTTTGTTGCATAACATGTACTTTTTTGTTGCATAACATGTTATATAGATGTTTATATGTAACTTGTTGTTCCTTCATTTTCCTTGTAAGATTTATATCATGTTATGTTTATAATCGGGGGTCGAGGGGGCAGCGCCCCCTCGTTATCATAGTACAGTTAAATGAAATAAGATTGCAGCAAATAGAAGCACTGAAACAAGCATTGATATATAATAATAAATATATATATATATAAACATCGACAAGATAACAAGATATAAGTTGTTCAGACAAGATTCATACCAACACATTACACATAAATACTGACTGAAGTTAAGCTTCACACTAACTACTTTCCCATTAGTTTTCACTCCCAAGTTAAATTGCTCAACCTACCAACAACACACAGGTTGTTAAAACAAAGTTACGTTTCAACCTTTCTATTAAGCACGGCATCAGGAACATTTACGCACAGCTTCATCACATTGACGCGCAACATCATCCCAGATGTCTTCATTGGCATTAATCGCCCAACTGTTTCCAAGATCCGTTAGCATTTTCAATACCAGACTTACTCTTTTCTTGTTGGCTTTTGCTACTACATCTTCCTTTCCCAACTTCAGCCATTTCTGCATGACTTCAGACTTCATGCTCATCTTCATATAGTAGCATACTAATATGAGGCAGTCGGGGTGATGTCCTTGTTCAGGAACAATCTTGGCAAAAATATCCTTGTATACAAGCGGTTCCCTCTTTATATCCACGATTTCTGGTGATAGATTCAGTTTGTCATATCTTTGGATCAAATAAGGCATACAAGCCTTTGCCATTATAAGAGATTGTTTCTTGCAGTTAACTTTATAGCCTTCAAGACTGTTATAGAAGTTCCACTCACCCTCTGAAAGGTCATACTCTAACAATGTCCAATGTGTACCAGCCGGGTTTTCCTTTGTCATATAGTTCATTGGAATGACATTTTCTCAACTTCAATAGGGAGATTCAAGATGAATTCTCCAACAAATTTGGCAATTCCATCTTTCTCCTTTGTTTTAACAAAGAACTGCAAAAGAAATATTTTTAGGAAAAAAAAGGTTAGTGGATGCAATTGAGAGGGTGCACAACAGGTGTAAGAAACAATGCTGAATAACTTGTTATGCAGTTCAAACTAGTTGCATAACATGTTATGCAGAATTAATAATATGGGCATAAGATAATATGCAATAATGACTTGTTAAGTAGCAAAATGATTTTCTTTTTTTGACTTACCCAAGCATCTGGCGTCATGAATGCAGACTCCGCATACCTATGTTCAATACTATCAGCCTCCTTTTCATTTTGCCGCTTCCTGAACAACCTATAACTGTAGTAGCGTAGTACTTGTTCTTCTAGGTATTCATTGTTCATTAGTTGCCTTATTATATCTCCGTGAATCCGAATATCCCACAAGTACGGGTCTTCTCCTTCTCTGATACTCCAAGCTGAATTTCTGCAGACGACATATATAGTGAGATGTTTTATTCATTGTGATATGCATGGATTATTTGAGCATAACTTATTATGCATGTTTTTTTTTTAAGCATAACTTGTTATGCATGTAGGATCAGAATATCGCAACACCAACACCTCTGCGAAATTCATAAACGTTACGTAGCGAAGGCATCACAGACGAGTAAAATAAGTGACGCAATGGATGACGACAACCAGAACACGAGAAAGGTGTGAAGACCTAGCGAGATCTAGGAGTGTCGCGAGATTATGCATTTGTACACTTGCGACACTTCGCAAATCATTCCCGAAAATAAAGGACAACTTAGCTGTCATCCATTATGTAATACCCTATATAAAGATCCGGACAGGCCTATTGGAGGAGAGATCTTTTTTCGAGTGTTGAGCAAGTCATTA
Source organism: Papaver armeniacum (assembly GCA_023531295.1). Classification (NCBI taxonomy): domain Eukaryota; kingdom Viridiplantae; phylum Streptophyta; class Magnoliopsida; order Ranunculales; family Papaveraceae; genus Papaver; species Papaver armeniacum. The sequence continues at coordinate 37,137 of JAJJWW010010729.1, read as the reverse complement.
AGAGAGAGAAGGTTTATAGTGATTGTAATTTCTTTAGCTCTTTTCCATTTTATCTTGTAAACATTCAAGAAGTTAATCAATAAAAATTATAATTGTTCATCTTAAAATGGTTTGATTGTGTGGATTCTTGTGAGGGGTGTAGTGTAGGATTTCCTGCAACTACATATTGGCGCTAGAAACAGGGACTGAGTGAAGGTTGACATCGTGATTTGAAAGAATTTGGAGTAATAGGGAAGGAATTTCATATAATTTTCAACAATTTACTAAGATTGAGAAATGGCTAGAAGAAGACATGCATCAGAACAACCAACAACTGTTAGAAGGAGTAGGAGACTTGCTGGAGAAGGGAGAAATAAAATGGGGGAATCCTCAAGAATGAACACAAGAAATAATGAAGAAAATCAAATTCAATCACCAATTCAACCAAGATCTTAGAATAGAACTGTGGATTATGATAGAGTAAGCGTGCATACTTGGAGATCAGACTCTGTGGATGAAAGGGGAGAAGAACGGCAATTGATAAACAATGTACAAGAGGAGAGAGACCGAGAAGTGATTGGAGAAATAATTCATGGAAATGAACAGGTCGCAACATTAGAGACATTGAGACAAACAATACATGAAGAAAGGCGATTAGAAGCAGAGGAACGTGCAAATTTGACAAGGCAAAATCATGAGTTGAGGATGGAAAATATGAGATTACAAAACAGAAGCTCGAGAAGCACTACAAGGTCAAGCTCAAGATCAGTTAGAGAGGAAAGAGGGAAAACTTTACCTATAGAAAATGCTAATGAAGAAAATCGAGAAGAAGTGCAAAATCTAGGCGAAAGAAGAGAAATAATGGAAGATCGTTATATCCCACGTCCCGAGACTCTTCAAAATGGGAGAAATGATGGAAATCAAGGAAATAGGCAGCGTCAGGGGCGGAATAATCCAGGTGATGAAGAAAATCAGGAAGAAGGAAGAAGAATATTGCATGGGAAAGAAACGCAGAGGAAGCAAAAAGAAATTGAAGATGAAATTGAAAGACACTATGCTGAGCAAGCACGTCTAGCTTGCGAAAGAGAAAGATTGAGAACAGAAATGGAAGAACAGGAGTTACAAGAGGCAATTCGCCAGAATAATCATGATAACAGAGAAAGAAGGAGAGAACAAAATCGCAACAATGGTAATATCAATGAAGAGTATGAAAGAGTACAAATGAGAATCGAAAGGCAACAAAGAAGAGAAAATGATAAATATAACGGTGTGCGAATTCATGAGAGGAATGAAAGAGAAGATCGCAGAGAAAGATGAGAAGAGAATGATGAACAAGAAAGTCAAAACAGACATGAACGCAGAAGAAGAGAGGCGGAGTTAAAAAGACCAATGGAGACAAACTCTGGTGTAAATGAACAAATTCTGAGAGAATTGGCGGAAATGAGAGGAATATTAAATAATAAAAGGGGAGGAGGTAAGATACAATTGGATGAAGCCATAGAAGAAGCTGCGAAGACTCCATTCACACAAGAAGTACAATTAGGAGGAATACCCCCAAAGTGCAATTTACCAACGTTAACCAGCATTTTCGATGGAACAACTTGTGCAATACAACATATCAAAGCTTATGTGAGATATATGTTACAGTGGGAGAACCATGATGTTATATTATGCAAATATTTTGCATCAAGTTTGACAGGAGAAGCTTTGAAATGGTTTGAAGGATTAACGAGGAATACAATAACATCTTTCAATCATTTGCAGGCTATATTTTTAGGGGCATACATAAGTAATAACTCCTCGCGACCTGGTATTGAAGATGTATTTGGATTAAAACAAAGGGTTGGTGAAAGCTTGAAGCATCTAACCGTGAGATGGAAGACAATGTGCAGTGATATGGTTGGTCGTGTGGATGAGAGATATCTCATTCTATCATTCATTAACGCTATGTTCGCAACCAATCTGCTATATATTCAAATTTTTAGAATCAAAAATACAATCACAATGACTGAGTTGCGAGAACTTCAATAGGAGTACATTGCTCTAGAAGAAAAGCAAAATGAGATGGAATCATACCCCGTTGCGAACACAAGTTCAAAAGCTGCGAATGCAAGCTTGTTACCTAAATTAATAAACACAGTGGCGAGCACCTCGCAGGGTCAACAAGAAATGATAACGGATGATGGTCAGCGAAAATTAGTAGCCATGGGGAGTCGTGATCAGGAGGAATTTGAGAGAGAGATAAACTTTTATAGCCGTGGCGGAAATAACAAAATTCAAAGACTTGATCAGCCACAAGAAACTTATGGAAGCCAGAGGCAGAGTTATCATAAAGGTCAGCGAAATCATAGAGTAGTCTGGGAAGAAATCAAGATGCCACCACTGAATGCTAGTGTGGAGAAAATATGGAAAGCTATAATCTTGATGGAAAATATACCTGCACCATGGAACATGGGAAATGAACCGCCTCCAGGTGACAGAAGTCACTAATTTTGTTCTTATCATCATTTTCATGGACACTCAACAAATGATTGCAGAAATATAAAAAGAATCATCCTCAGAATGATAGATCAAGGGAAACTAAATCAATTTTTAAAAAATCAACCTCAGTCTCAACCATTACCACCACCACCAGAAATTCACAGAGCAAACGCAACAAAAGGAGGACAAACATTTGTAATAGAAGTTGGAGCGAAAGCCAAGAATCTGTTTTGCAACTCTATTGTACATTCGTACAGAACCATTGAAGACTTTCATGATAGCGTTCTCAGTAGGGTTTTCGCAAGAGATGCTGATAATAGAGAAATAATGAACATCGCGAAGACATTGCCACTAAAGGAATGGCAAAAGCAGATTATTTCTTTTACCGCTGAAGAGGTACCCGAGGATGGCGAGATGCATGACAACCCATTAGTGGTAATATTGGAGATTAACCCAAGACCTAATGGTGATGAAGATGATGAGGCAGAAAATTCATGGGCAATCAATAGAATCTTAATCGATGCTGGAAGCTCTGTAAATATCCTTTTTTACCATACTTACAAGACTATGGGAGGGAAAGACGAAGATCTAGTACCTTCAACTTATAAGATATATGGTTTCAACGGTACTGCCAACAAGCCTAAAGGAGAAGCTCATATGCGAATACCACTGAAAGGATTATCAACTGAAATTTTGTTCTGCATAGTCGATGTGGAATCTCCCTATAACGCATTGATTGGGCGACCTTGGTTACATGAGATTTTGGGTGTAGCCTCGACTTATCACCAATGCATCAAATTTCCTCATCCCAGTGGTGTCGGAGTCATAAAAGGAGATTGGGTTGAGGGACAAAAGTGCTATGAAGTTGATGTGGAATATTGCGAGAAACGACCTGCTCAGAAGAAGAACTGGAAGCAAAATATCAAAGAAGAACAAAGAAGGGAAAGACTGATGGTGGACGCAATAGAGGTGAGAGAAGAAAACACGTTGCGAAACCAAGGCCTGAAGAAAGTTGGAAATTGCGATGATTCCGCAAAAGGGAAGGCAGTATTAGGAAATTTGAATAATGAAGAAGCAGAGAGCAACATAAGTAAGAGGAGAAAGGAGTGAATGATTGATTCTAGACTTGCGAAGGTTGTAAAAAAAATAATATCTAACTTTTGAGTGATAAAGACAGGCTGAAGATGCAAAGACTATGTTAATCGAAAAAAGAATACGCGAAGCTTTCGCAGAGATTTGAGTGATAACGACAGGCTAAAGATACAAAGACTATAATAATCGAAAAAAGAATACGTGAAATTCTCGCAGAAATGATGACAAGAAACAATCTAAAATCAATGACATATCATAATGGGACGAACCTGCTATGGCGTACACCCTAGTTCGCGAATCAAAATTTCGTAAGAGGCAAATGTAAGACCTAAAGTACGTCATAAAAGGGGGTATCTGTTAACATGGCTCAGGGAAAAGGTTACACCGCCCCTGGAACCTGGGTCATGGAGATTTGGGGTCAATAAAGCCCATCCAGGAGAGATACCTTGGATTTCCAACTATATATATAAGGTTATACCTGGTTGGACGACCGAGGGTCTCTTCTAAGGAGTCGGCGTATGATCAAGGCGCCGAGGTACACGGTTGAGCCAAGAGTACCTGGGCATTTGAAGTGTCTCGGCCATTCTTGTCAAGTCTTGGCATATGTTGCACTCGGCCAAGAAAACTCCACTTAGGGTGCGATCTCGTAAACATAAGCCATATAGGTAAAAGGGATAAGAGGTCTGCGAAAATAACTAGTTGTTGTTAAGACCGGATGGGAGGAGCTAGTCTTGTATGGCCGATGTACGCCTCCTTGAAGGGGCAACCAGGGAGATGATAAGGGCGGCACCCTCCATTAGGGAGCTGATAAGTGTATTAAGACGCAAATGTCATGAGGCTTTATTTTCACAAGAAAATTTAGGCTTGTCATATTTGTGCGATGATCCTGAAGAGGAAATAATACAAAAAACAAAGATAAGACGAGATCAATGGGTCAGTACATGAAAATGTAAGGATGTCCTGCGATTTCGTCGCAAGACGGCAATGTCATGGGGCTTTATTCTCGCAAGAAAATCTAGGCCTGTCATATTGTCGCAATAAAATTATCCTGCAGAGGCAACAATACTAAGAAATGATAATGCAAAATCAATGGGTTTTTACATGAAAGTGTAAAGACGTCCTGCGATTTTGTCGCAATGACAAGAGGTGGCGCAATAAGACCTTTAACTAGGAAGGCAAAATAAGACCACACAAAAGAAAAAAGAAAAAATGAGATCTTGAAAACAACCAAGAAACATTCTCTCGCGAGAATTCAGCAGCAACAGTTGCGAGACTGAGGCATGTTACCATCTAAAGGTTATTTGCTTAATCATTCATTTGAAAACAAATAACAGAGGCAAGTATGGGAATGAATAGATTAAGAACATGTTATTTATTTTCATATGATAGATTTACGCACTCATAATATTGATTAACCATATTGCAAAAAAGAACTGCTTTTTTAACATGTGCAAAAAGGGACAACAAAAGTAGAATTTGTATTTGAAGATCCAAGAAACTTACAATAAGAGATTATAAAAATGGAAGATTAAAAGGATAAATATACATATGTTACAAAAAGAGAAAGAAGAAAATGGAGCTATTTCTTGTTTGATTCTTCTTCTTCATCAGATCCTTCTACTTCATTATCTTCATCAGATTCTTCTTCGCTAGCATCGCTATCAGAGATATCCAAAGAATGCATGTTCTCAGGGATTTTTTCAAGAAGACAAGGGTATGAATAATGAGGAATACTGTTGTCATCGCAGACTGTCTTAATAGTTTGATTGCGAAAGAGAACAACATCATTTTTGAAATTCGCCACAATAATTTGTAGTTGCTTCTTCAACTTGGAATACTTTTCATTGCGAAGAGAGAAGTCCTTTGCAAGTTGCTCTTTTTCGGATTCAAGTTCTTCAATTTTTTTCTGAAATCTCTTCTCAGCCTCTGCGAATGTAGAACAATGAATCAAAGAACTTAATGATGACTTCATATATAATAAACAATTAAGTAAAGAAGAATGATCAACAACCTTCTCTATCAGAAATCATATCCCTAATCAAGGTTGTATGCTCAACTTGAAGACTAACATTAACACCTAAATTATTTCTGGCGTCATCTAGAACTTTCGCAGCCCAAGCAAACTCATCGTCACTATTTATGAGAAGAAGGGAACGAATTTGATTCTCTCATTCTCTAAGAATAGTATTTTGGCGAATGGATTCATCCCGCTCAACTTGAACTTCAAGAAGAGTTTTTTGAAATTTTGCTAATGCTTGGGCACCTTGATTAGCAATGCGATCTTTGTCATCTATAAGATCACTAACCTTCTTCCTTAAAGTATTAACTTTATCTTGGGAACTAAGATGTAGGTGTTTAAGTTGGTTGGCTAAACTCAAACTAGATCTATGATCAGCTTCTAAGAGGCGGAATTTGGATTGAAGTTCATTTAGAGAAAGAGGTTTGATTTTGTCATTTGAAAAGCTATTTAAAGAATCATTGAGATGGGCAAGAAGAGCATCGTCATCCATAGGCTCAGGAAATGAGTGAAGAAGAATGGCTTCATCAGAAAGGTTATAAACGTCTGCGAAAATGATAAATCAGATAAAGAAAAATAAATGACAGAGCAAAAGCAAGGAAAAGAGAAGAATCATATACCATAAAGTTGTTGATTAGCATTTTGAAGGCTAGATATCTTATCCTTCTGAGAGGAGGATTCAACTTCCAGTTGTTTGGTCTTTTCGCGAAGAGTAGCAGTTTCATTTTCAGTTTCATTTTCAAGTTCTTTATCTCTCTTGCGAAGAGCAACAACTTCAGCTTCCAATTCTTCATTCTTCTTGTGAAGTTGAAGGTTTTTCTTTTCAAGAATGTTGCGCCTTTTCTCGAGATCTGAGGCAACAACAAAGGAAGCTCTCCCAGACTATAAAGGAAAATAAAGAAATCGTCAAGATGAGGTTTATAATTGAAATCATGCATAAATAAGGAAGTATAGACATACCAAGGCACTAAGTGCGTTTAGGAAACTGGGAGTCACTGCTCTGGAAACTCCATGAAAAGAATCATCATCCTCTAATAAGGGAGCATCGCAGATATTTGCGAGAAGTTCGCATGTGGCAGAAAGACGATCATCTACAATTCCTTGCATAGAGTCAGAGAAGATACTAGATAGTTGCGCCATAGAAGATTCAGTTGGATGATTCTCCTTCGCGAAAGAGGTGTCAACATCATCATTATATTCATCAGAGCTCTCGCTGGATTGAGGACTGGAGCGAGAAGAAGAATGGATCTTCCGTTTTTTAGAAGGTGGAGCAGCAGATTTCTTCTTGGGAAGAGGAATTTTACTCTTCAACAACTTCAACGCCAACCTTCGCACACGAATGAAGATAAGAAACAGAGGCAACAATATTGTTAAAAATAATGAAGAAAAGTATTTCTTACTTCATCCGTGATCGACTGGAGAATTGCCAGAGTACTCGCCTTAGGATTTCTCTCGTAACTTTTTCTCAATTTAACAATCTGAAAATTTCGCAAGATTAGTAGATGTAAAAAGAAGTAATAATTACAAACTGAGCGAAATTCGGGAGGCACACCTCTTTAGCTTTCTCGGGCCAATTAAATACCCAAGGTTGATAGTTGGCGAGATTCGCAGGGAGTACATTCGAACCAGAAATATAAGGTCCATTCAAAAATAGAGGAAAGACACACCATTTTTCGTCTTTAGAATGGCGAGGAACATTGTTCTTGCCGGAGTGCCAATCGATATCCTGCATAAGTACTTTGTCGCTGGGGATATTTTCTCTTCTTTTCAAACGTGCACCCCAACGAGTTCTATCGTTCTTCATGTTTATTATTTCATAATTCTCAAAGAAACTCTCTACTGAATACTTCTCAGCGAATATCTCTAAATCTACAAATTTAGGATCTCTGACTACATTAGAATAGAGAGACCCCTTACCAGCGCCACGGTTGGCAAACTCAAGCATTAAGCGGATACAATCTCCACTTAATTGGTAAACAGCTCGCGAGAATTTTTCATGAGCAAGAATTTCATAAAACAAAGGAAGTTCAGGGTTGTAGAGAGGAATGGGAAGGCCGCGAGAATCTGACCTAGAGAGATTATGATCTTTTGATTATCACAACAATGATCAGTAAATAATTTGGCGGAGAGAATAGATGAAGATTCTTGATGGGGAATAGTGGATAATGTGAAACCTTTCTCTTGTAAATCCTTTTGAGCATCTCCCAAGAGAACTTCATATCTACGACCGTAGTGGGGCCATTTTCGAGTATGGGAATGATTAAGGAGTTGAAGATCAAAGGAAAAAAGAAAATTTACAATGAGTGAAGCGAAGTTACGGAGGAGAATTGAAGAAAAATTACAGAGAGAAAGTAAAAAAAAAGAAGATGAGGATGAGAAAACTATATATAGAGAAGAATTCTTGAGAAGATAAACGCATTTAATGCGAGAAGAGACGTGAATGGTTGAGAAGTAACGGTTGAAAGAGACGTGTCAAAAAATGGGTGGAAGGAGAGACACGTATTATAGATTTTGTGTAAAAGTATGAAGTCAAATCGCCAAAAAGATAAGGATGAACAGTTGCGGCAGTTTGAAAATAATAATTCTCATGACATTCTCTCCTTCGCAGAGAAGACATGAGAAGAGGCAAGATGTAGGATCAGAATATCGCAACACCAACACCTCTGCGAAATTCATAAACGTTACGTAGCGAAGGCGTCGCAGAGGAGTAAAATAAGTGACGCAATGGATGACGACAGCCAAAACACGAGAAAGGTGTAAAGACCTAGCGAGATCTAGGAGTGTCGCGAGATTATGCATTTGTACACTTGCGACACTTCGCAAATCATTCCCGAAAATAAAGGACAGCTTGGCTGTCATCCATTATGTAATACCCTATATAAAGAGCCGGACATGCCTATTGGAGGAGAGATCTTTTTTCGAGTGTTAAGCAAGTCATTAAGAGAGAGAAGGTTTATAGTGATTGTAATTTCTTTAGCTCTTTTCCATTTTATCTTGTAAACATTCAAGAAGTTAATCAATAAAAATTATAATTGTTCATCTTAAAATGGTTTGATTGTGTGGATTCTTGTGAGGGGTGTAGTGTAGGATTTCCTGCAACTACAATGCATATACTCATAAGAAGCATAACCTGTAATGCATTGATTTTTTAAACAAGCATAAAGGTAGTTTTGATACTTACAGGCTGTTGGCATTCTTAAAGTATGTCTCCAGTACTTCCATCAAGGCTGGTTCTATTGTATCCTTGTAATCTTGAAAGCATTCCATTGTTTCCAGCGGAGGTAATTTTATGAACGGCCCGCCAGTAGACGTACGAGGATTTTCTTCTTCAACTGTTTTCTCATCAGGCTTCTCTTTTTGCTTCTGCTGCTTCCCTAGCTCACAATCTTTGAGTAGTACATTGGTTTTCCTTTCATTGCATGCTGTCCTTATCTTTATTCTTTTTACCTTGCTTGCTTGGTTCCCATCCTCTTCTGCCTTGTTTGCTTTCCCTTTAGTGGTGTATTTCTTCAAAGGTTTCTTCTTTTCAAATTCTGTTCTTGGAACAAATTCCTCTGCTAGTTCTTCTTCCTACAGATTCATGTAACCAAAATATGTTAGATATAACCAATATAACCAAATTATTTTGAAATGAAGTAAATAGTGGTTGATTAAACAACAAAACAACAACATAATAAATAGTATATAGTTGATCAGAAGTATATAGTTGATTCGACATTAAAAAAAACTTCAAACAATTGATGTTTTTTCAAATACATTAAAAAAAAAATTCAAGCATTTCTGTTTTATATTTTCTGTACCAATGCCTGTGTACGTAGCTCCTTATCTTCAGTGGCTGGAGTTGAGGGATTCTGTGCGGCTGCATTTGAGTATTCTTCTTTGTTTTGAGCAACGGCCATCTCAACAGCTGGTTGCTGCGGCTTTTCTGCGGCTTGCTCTTCTGGCATCACAACAGTGGGTTGTTAGGACTTTTCTGCGACTTGCTCTTCTGGCATCTCAACAGCTTGTTGTTGTTGTCCTCCAACACCAACTTCTCCTTGTGAAATATGGAGATTAAATGTATGCCCTTCAACTACTTCTGCTCCAGCACCATCATTTCCTCCAGCAACATCTTCTACTCCAGCACCATCATCACCATCTTCTCCTCCAAAGACCATCAAGCACCATCAATACCATCATCACCAAAGAAGGAATTCTTTTTCCTGTGCTTCAATTCTTTCTTGAGTTGTTGCTGATTTGGTGTTGTCTCGCAATTCCTCCGCGTGTCCTGTTTCCTTGTCATTTGGAGAGATTAACAACTTTTTCTAGGTCCATGAACTTGTAAGGTGAAGACTGGAGTCCCTGACTAGCAGTTTGGTCTTGGATGTCAAGTATGATAACTTCCGACAATGATTCTTGTGTAGGTCGTTCGATTGAAGATACCGGTTCAACAAGTGTCTCATTCCTTGGCAAATTCGACTCGCAGGATGCTAGGCTCACCGATGATGCATCGATGCTATGGCCAGGTGATGATTCCACTCGAACCTCCTCTTTTATGCCTGAAGCAACGAGCAAATCCTTCACTTTATCATACAACTGAGAATTGAAGTCTTCTCTAGTCTGTCTATATTTCTCCTGGGTCTGTTTGATGTCTTTTAGCATTTCTTGGACATTCTTCAACTTTGCTCTAGGACTATCGGGAAACTTCTCTTCTTCAATGATCTGTAACGCATCCTGAAATGCGTCTTCATACTTGTCCCTGTTCACCTCAAGACCCATTGCGATGATTTCATATATAGTTTTCCTGTTTCTTGGTTGTCTTGGTTCACAGAGTTCCAACTCCATTGGACTGTATGCATCTCTAAAGTTCTCATGAAACTGCAACATGATTAGTAACACTCATCAGGGAATGCATAACAAAATATAACAACATTTATTATTTGCATAACATGTGATGCACATATTTTAAACAATGCATAACTAACCATGCATTAAACTTTGGAGTTGCATAACATATTATGCACTCATATTTCACAATCATGCTTAACACTGTCATATGTAAATAATGCATAACTGGTTATGCATTCACATTGCATACGCATAAGATTTTATGCAATTATTTATAAATGTTCATAACATATTATGCATTCATATTTCACAACCCTGCATAACTGGTTATGCATTCACAATTGCATACGCATAAGATGTTATGCAATTATTTATAAATGTTCATAACATATTATGCACTCATATTTCACAACCCCACTTAACACTTCATTTTTAGATAATGCATAACTGGTTATGCATTCACAATTGCATATGCATAAGATGTTATGCAATTATTTACAAAGGTTCACAAACATTAAATAATGCATAACCAGTTATGCATTCACAATTGCATACGCATAAGATGTTATGCAATTATTTATAAAGGTTCATAAACAAATACTTGTAAGTCTGTAATATGCTTCTTGATCATTGCTTTCTTCATTGCTGTAAAGTCCCACCTCCCAGCTCTTGGTGTAGTAGCATTGTCACTGACCTTGATGTCGGATGCTAACTCAGTTATGTTAGATTTCTCAGCCAACCAAAGCTGCAAAAAACAATACTAATATATATAAGATATTCCTGATATGAAGATTCTTTTCTTTCACAGTTTTGATGTCGTTCATCAGGTTTTCGTGAATCAAATCAGGAAATGATACAGAGTCCATGGTTTGCAAATCCTTCACCAAACCAACATATGAAACGTCCAAATTGTCTCCCATTGACCCACAAAAGAACAAGACGACTAGCATGTAGAAGCAGACAAGGCAGACAACTTCCTCTTCACAACCTTTCTTATCAAGTTTTTCCAACACCAGCCTTTGAATATCCTCTACCCACACCTTTGTTACCCGTGATTTGGGATCTGTACTCACTTTACCTGCCGCTGTTTTGAGTGGGAATTGCTTGACCAAGGAAAGTGACTGAGTCAGCGCTACCTATTCCTTTGAAGTCAGAATATGTCTTCCTCTATCTTCTTGGACTCTTGGAATCAGAAAAGTAGCAGCAAGCTCACTAGCCGTTGATGGTATACACATGTTTTCAGACACCTTGAATGAATGCTGACTCAAATCACCATGGTTATATGATAAAAATACCTCATCCATCAGCTGGCTGCTCTTACCATCAAACAATGCCATGTCCGCAGTAGATACCCAGTTATAGAATTTCCTAAATGGACCCACATTCATCATACTAGCATGCGTTGGAGTAAAACCACCTCTTTCCTTTATTTTTTGTGAACAAGTTACCTACCCTTAGAAATCCTGCTCTATAAGAACCTTTCTGAGTTGCAGGTTTGGTTTTAGGTTTAACTGCATAAATAAAAGAGCAAAAAAATAGCATTTCACTAAGTTAGAACCGTTATTTTGACTGCATAACCTCCTATGCCTCTTATTCAGGCATCTGCATAAGCTGTTATGCACATTTTTTTTTACCATGCATAACCTATAATGCACCACTTCTTAAAATGTATTTTTTACAGATTTACTATGTTGCATAACCTATGATGACTTGTTATGCACACCCAGTTTTCTGAATAATCTATAATGCATTTTTTAAGAAGAAGCATTATGTGTTTTACAAGCTGTTAACTACAAAACTAGCAGGTAAATGATCACCTGGTTTATAGACGACACATTGCTGATCAGGTTCTTCTTCTTCATCATCTTCTTCACTTTCAGAGCTTTCAATTTGCTTCTCATTCTTCTTCCTTTTCACGTCTTCTTTTCTTTTGCTTATCAACAGCTTGCTTGACTGAAACATACCAAATCAACATTGAAACAAATCAATCACACTAAAGAAACAATATATCACACAAATAGGAAATCACAAGCAAATCTTACCACTTCCTTTGGTGCAAATTTTCTCAAAATCATCATCCAATACTTCCTTTGGTGCAGCTTTCCCAGCTTTCTTTTTTCTTTTAGTAGCTTTATCAGGCTCCTCAGCTTGCCGATCAGAAACTAAAAGCAAACAAGAACAAAATCATGCATAATTAGAAATGATCAAGATATGTTCAGAAACATGAAAGATGTAGGCAAGTTAAGTTCTCACCAGCTTTCTTTTTAGTCTTTGTTTTCTTTTCGCGCTGTGGCTTAGGTGAATTAGGTGATACCTGATCTTTCAATCTCTGTGACTTCCTTGATGGGGTGGTTGCTTCAGGATCTAGACAGAAAATTGTTATTCATATAAGGTTATGCAGTAACTTTGGTAAGTATAACCTGTTATGCATCTGCATAACAAGTTATGCACATATATTTTATCATGCATTACATGTTATTCACATTTTGTTTGTTGCATACACACTTATTGCATAACCTGTCATGCATCTGCATAACAAGTTATGCACATATATTTTATCATGCATTACATGTTATTCAGATTTTGTTTGTTGCATACACACTTGTTGCATAACCTGTCATGCGGCTGCATAACAAGTTATGCACATTTATTTTATCTGCATAACTTGTTATTCAGATTTTGTTTGTTACATACACACTTGTTGCATAACCTGTCATGCGGCTGCATAACAAGTTATGCATATTTATTTTATCTGCATAACTTGTTATGTTATGCAAACATGAACTAGTGAAGATGCATACCAGAGACTTCCTTTCTCTTCAGAGCATCCTGCTTTGCCTTCATTTGAATCTCCTTCAGTGGTTGTTCACTATCACTTTCTCTTTTTTCATCTTCAACATCAACTAGTAAAAATGATGTTAAAATCGAAGATTGTGTAAGTTATAAAGCAAAAGAAATTGGGTAAAATGATGTTACCAGAAACAATTTTCTTCTTAGATTTCTTCTCTTTTTTCCTGATTACTGAAGCACATCATCATCGGCGATTCTTGATGAAGAAAAATTAAAATTAAAACTGAAAAAACAAAATCAAACACTAACAGATGAAGAAGATGATAAATCTCACCGTTTTTACTCTTTTTCTTCGACTTGATTTTTTCTTCTTCGAAAATCGAGAAAAAAAAAGTTAAAATCGAAAAAAAAAAATCTACTGAATGCATGCAAGAATACAATGATTTGAAGGAGATTGAGTACCTGATTTCTTCTCTTTCGACTTCTGAAGACGAGTTTTTGTTGGTGTTTCATCCATTTTTGATGAACTGAGTTCTAGGGTTCGTAAATTGAAAGTAGTTTCTAGGGTTTTTATGATTTTGAAATTGATTTCTAGGGTTTAATCAACTTCAATCATCGATTTTATAAAGGTTTTATAGAGATTTTGAATGATGGAGAGCAAAATCTCTGCTGATCCGTTACAGAGATTAATGGAGGAATAGGGAAAGAAACTGGTGGAGAAGAAGAAATACAGTGACCGTTTCGGGAGTTAATTGAACTGCCAAAAACCGCTGAAGGGTAATAAAGTCAGTCCGCACCTTTTAAATAATTTTAAATAAATTTGGGTGCGACTGTAGGGAAAATTAATTGTGGGCCTGGCGGTAAGAAAAAAAAATTTTGGGGCCTGCGCCTAATTTTCCCAATACCAAACCCTTCTCAAACTCGTGAGAACATATATCCCACATCCAAATAGTCATCATGGGCTTGTACCTGGAACGAAGTCCGAACAACTCGTCATTAGCTTGTCAGTCATGCAAAACCGACGTATTTCTTCTTCTCTTATTACGGCCAGATATTCGTTTGTAAGTTTTCATGTATCTTATTCCATTTTCTTACACTATAATCACGGCTAGGACTTCCTAAACGTATCTTCTCCTGGATCTTTTCTCTTATTTTCTCTACGCTTTGCGGCTAAAACTTCCCAGTAGTAATATCTCTTGTAACATTTCTCCATTCTTTACTAATTCTATGGCTAAGTCCACCTCGAGTTATTCACAACAACAAGAAACCATCGCCACCGCTGCAATCTTCATCTCTAAGGCATTGCGAAACCCTACTCCACTCTCATCGAGAATCACCGCCATCATCATTGAACACCCTCCATTACTCCGACTGCAATATAAATCATTCCTTCTCCGTCGAGCTGCATAATTAACAACTCCTTATCTCTCTGCACAGCATCACAGTACTAGGCCAACCCTCCATCAGTGTCACAGACTCATTATCCATCACCTTTTTGTTGGAAAATTTGGGTAAAAACGGAGGATGAAATAAACACTAAAGAAATTGTTGTACTCAAAAGCTTTCAAGGCTCATACGATTTCTTTTAGACGATTATTTCTACCCTCCCAATATCAATTGGCGATTGCAACAGGTATGCGAAATAATGCCTTCAGGATACAATGAAAGCCCTACAACAGAAAATTAGGTTCAAGGTTTGCACCCCTTGACCCAATCAAGAACACACAAGAATAGGATTCTGATGATGCTTAGAAGAGAGAAAACAAAAAGTATTTTATGTTTTTCATTATATGAATGAAAAAAAATCATCACTACTTATAGGGAACTCATGCCTATTGGAGATGCCTCTTCACTACCAAAAGACATCAATAGTGCCTTATGGGAATGGATGTGTATTTTGTGAACCATCACACCCTTTGGAGATGCATTGCATCTATTCGGCACCGGACGCTCCCCGTGATAGTGGAAAACCAAAAACGAAAAAACGTTTTGTTTTCCATGTTATTGAAAATATCCAACAATCTCCCCTATTTTCAAAAAACCAAAACAAAAATAAAGTAAAACTTACAAAACCGGAGTGGCTACATCACTCAAATGACTGCCTACGTACCCGAGTGGGATCAAGCCAACGTAGTTCAAGCAAAGTTGGGAAATAAGCATCATCGTTGAAAACAGTATATAAATGATAGGTATCTTTTGGATTTGAACCTTCACTTAGTGCAAGAAATTCAAAGCCTTATCGAGGTTCAGTGGTGAAACTAGTCTTGAACCAAGTACCCCATGTGATAAAACGGAATTTCCACACATACGATTTCGAGAGATTGTGTGTTCTCGTAGCTCAAAGACGTTAATGGCCATGTGCTATATCCTGGATTCATGAGTCTCGCTTTAGAGAACGGTCTTATTCTCTTAGGAAACGGCCTGATTTCCATACTCATATAGGTAAGTCTCGAAGGTGTTTCGCGAGACACCTTGTGATAAAAGTTAGACTTATTAAGGATTTTCATCCATCCCTTTTTCTTTGCGATCCCCTGCACTAAAACGAAAATGAGAAGTTTTATACTTAGTGCACCATAATCACTTCCATAACTTGTTGGTACCACATTGAACCTTGTTTATCCTTTTCAAAACATAGGTTGGGTTTACTGCTATGGGTGATCAACCTTCCTTCACAGACCTTAGTCCCATTTCGTATACTTCATTGAAAACATTTCCTTTGGGAGACTTTCCATAAATATGTCTCAAAGTTTTCTCCGTTTCAATGGCTAACTGCAATTACTCCTTTCTTGAGTAATTGACTTACCGTTCAATGTACAAGACTTGTATGTCTTGACCTTTCATTATAAGTCTTTGTTAGAGACGTTATAGATCATAGCCTGATAATTAATCAAGACCGCTTGAGATGGCTTCTTCCAAAAATGAGATCTCTACAAGTTAGGTTCTAAGCCATTCATCCACATTAATTGCATCTACTCATGCAATCAATTCTGAAAACATTTAAAAATGTTCCTATTTGATTTTACAAAATGATTGTAACTTCTCTAGTGATCCTAATGTTGATGGTGGATTTTCGTTTAAGGTTAAATTTGTAAGTAACCCCGAGAAAAATCATGCGACATCTTGTAAAAGATAAAGCCGTTTATAAGTGAACGGATACTCCCTCCTTAATTCGCGAAATGGAGCATGTAGCAACAATCCCATTGTGAATACATGAAATTCCTCGAGGTTGGAGCATGTAGCAACAATCCCTTCTGTGAATTTCATATCAGCCTTGTATTTCTTTTGTACTCATTATCGGTGCGGCATGACGGCGAGTGTTACTCTTACAGAGTAACACGAACCTCAAACACCATAATGAATCATTATCGGTGTGGCATGACGGTAGTGTTACTCTTGCTGAGTAACACGAACCTCAAACACTATAATGAAACCATGTACGAAATACCGTACGGGGCGATTCTCGGTGTGTTATACTAGCAGAGCCCTCTCGGTGTGTTATACTAGCCCGATTGAGCCCCTCTAGGTGTGTTATACTAGCTTGATTGAGCATCCGGCACTGACCATATCGGTCGGATATGATCTGATCGCGATCATCCAACTCCACAAGCATGATTGGACGACCCCGAGATCAATTCCATCACCCCAAGCGGGTATGGAATACACACGGCCCGACCCACATGGTCGACCATTGGCCTTCGCTTGCCAAAGAACCGTCCATACCAAGCATTATGGACGGAAACCCTAAATTAGGGTTTGCGGCATATTACATGTGCTTGCAAAACGGTCTCAACCATCCATCTTCGCGAGGTATAGATGGAGGGTGTAGATGTAGACTCAAAGGGCCGGAGCATGTCGACACAATCACCATGTGACCGCCTACACACTTGACCAATCGGTCAAAACCAATCATGGTTGGTTACAACACATTCGTCCGCTGAAATAGCATGGTCGCGCGGCTTTGAAAGCCAAAATTAGGATTCAAGCCATCGCACGTCCATCTTCTCCCGGCACGAATGGAGGGTCACAGAATTAGATTGAGCAAGGGTCGGTCACACCGGCATGACCACCGTGAGCCCATCTACCTCCTCATGCGGTCGGCCAAGGCATATCATGCCTGGCCAATCCAAAAGCCCGCTCAAACATGCGTGGTTACACTTCCCAAATTGCAAATCGATCTCGACCACTCGGCTTCAGCTTCAGGACGAATGGGTGGCTTAGATCACGTTTTCATGGGACGGTGAGACATGGGCGTGAACATCAGCCTACCATCTTCACGCCAAACCAACCGGCCAAGACCGACCAAGTCGGGTCATCTTGGAAAACACTGCGGAAAAGGGTATGGTGCGCGACTCCTTGCGGCATCAAACTCCTATCGCAAATCGATCTCAACCACTCAACTTACTTACCGGTCAAATTGAGGGGCTTAGATCGCGCCTTCTTGGGAAAGTGAAGTATGGACGTGCACACCGGCGTGTTGTCTACACACATGCCCGGTCGGTCGTCTTCAAAACCCTTCCCATGCTTGGTTTCGACCAAGGCAAGAGTGATGCTTGCGCGCCTCTTTTAAAACCTAATTTCATCAACGGTCGCGAGATGAGTGTCTCAAACATCATCTCATCCGTCCGACCTCACCAGCTTGGTTATACAACCCAGTCGGAGTTATTTGGTTAGTGAGGAGTCGTTACCCATCACTTTACCACACCAAAATGCGGTACTGCATAAAATACACACGATACTTCACAAGTATCGACTTTACGAATAACGCGATTTATTCAATTCAATTACATGCTATCTTTCATGGATCCACGATCCACATTCTAGACATCAATCATGTCACAAACTGGGGGATACATCTTGGGGTATTGGTGCGGCGGTTTACGGCGTGCGGCGTGCAACAGCGCCATCACAAGAACGTGTTAGGAAGTCATGGACGGTTAGAGATGAACAGGGAAAAGTGGGCAAGGCTGGTCGTGTGTTACCGATACACAACTCCACTACTCCATCATTCCACTACCTCCACTTCCCACGAGAAACGTGAATGAGGCTCAATGACTTGTATAAATAGGTTCTCAGCCTATTTCCAACAAAAAAGGAATAAAAAGGAATAACGGAGAACAACACAAGTTCGGGCAACGAAACCAAGTGTTAATACAAAACTGTATTCAAACACTCGAGCACCTTGCATCAACCAGTAAGCTTGCTCATCTTTCGTTACAAGTCATAAGCAAGCCAACATCTTCACAATCTCAACACCTTCTTCGCTTCCTCCCTAAGATCAACCCCATCTCCTTCACTTTGTGACCGAAACAAGTCTGGAACGGCCATTTCTTGGTTTAGGCCGGACTTGCACGGATTGATCTCTCGAATCTACAAGCACTCACCGCGCATGCATTTGTTGAAGGTTTAGATTCATTCCTCATTCACACCCCCAAATTACCAAATTCTGCAGGAGTAGTTTTCACCCATCAACAATTGGCGACCACAGTGGGAGATTAATCTCTCGGTCGTAAAATCAATTTCTTTGAAATCCGATTCAATTTCATCAATTTCAAAAAGGGTAGATCTTAGAACCAATTCAATCGGCAATTCATTCCAAGATGGTGGAACCGAGGTCCCATCAGCAATCAACTCTCGATGGAGCCGGCATGGATGACACTTCGGTGTTGATGTACCGTCGGTGGAGCTACGGCGGTCAATACATCTCGTGGAGCTGTCACTTCTATCACCAACACTAGCGGAGCGGAGACATCCCAAAGAGGGTGTAACACCTCCCATCACGAGCCGAGCGGCGCGAATCCCGGCATCTCTTCGAGCGTAACGCCTCCAATGGTTACCAGGCAACAACTTTCACTCCTCCATCGGGACGAGGAGCGAGGAGCGCAATAGGAGGACCACCGTCTATTACCATTTCAGACTTGATGGAGAAACAGGAAGTTCTTGCCGGGACTCAAACAGACATGGCGCAACTCGAAAGAGGTACTCACTTTCCTCAAGACCTTGACTCAACGATTGCTTGCAGGATTCATGTCAATCTTTGGAGACAACAAGAGATGCCTTCAACTCACCCGGAGCAGGCGTTTCCACTCGGACCCACATGAGTGAAGAAGCTCGTCTTGCTCACGAATGCTTAAGAGAAAGGGACCGGCCACCCAACTTCATCACACGTGAAGATCCGGAACGACTCCTTCAAAGTCAAGCAAAGGGAAACATGACCGAGCGCACCAACACCAACCACCATACCCTCAAGATATGCGGCCGAATCCCTCTTCCCAAGAGGTTACACCTCTCCCGATTCTCCCTCTACAACGGAATCGGTAATGCTCGTGAACACATTTCTCTATTCTTGGAAGCCTTGGGGGAACATGAATACAATCATGTTTTACGCCTAAAAGAATTCTCAAAATCACTTACGGGGAGGGCATACACTGTACAATAACATTGCGCCTAACAAAGATATCCAATTGGAGCGAGATGGTCGATGCTTTCTACGAAAAGTATTTCTTCGTGTCTCAACAAATCACGTTTTCGGACACTGGAAGAATTCTCCAACGGAACAATGAGCATCCCAACGATTTCGTTAAAAGATTGAGGACCCAAGCACCGGATTGTCACGACCCAAATGTCACCGAACGGAAATTGGTGGAATCATGCATCAATGGGATGATACCCATATACCGCGCTCATTAGAGAATCTGGGCTTTCAACGTTCTCTCGAACTCCACGAAGCCGCAAACGCTCGCAACAACTGCACCGCGCCACTGCTAGAAAGAACGAGTTGTTCGGAGTGAAGATTCCGTGAAAGTCGAGGAAGCGAAGGCGTCTCACGAACAAGCAATACAACACCGGTCCCTCTGTAGCGTGGTGGGCGGAGGAGAAAAGGAAAGCCGGTGACGGAGCCACAAACCAAGCGAACATCCTCGGCACACAAGACTTCGTCTCGAAAAGAAATCAGACAAAACTCCCGCACAAAACGCCAAAGACACGGGTTTTCCTTTTCCCATGAATGAAGTGATAGAGCTCTTGGAAGCGTGGATCCAAGATGATGCCGTAAAACTACCCCCTATCGGGCGTCCTCCGACCGAGGAAGAAATAGCGAGATCCCGAATCATTTGCTACCACGAGTTCGTCCATCATCCAACCAAAGATTGCAACAGGTTGAAACAAATATTCGGGGAAAAGGTAGAGACGGGGGAACTCCGGCTTGGAAACGAAGGTGTTCATAGAGATCCTCTACCTATCGGAGATGATTTCTGGGGACTCTGTTGCAAGGGTGCAATCTATGATGGAGCACATGTGTGAAATCTTATATTTCTTCAAAGGACAGCGTCAAGACATGTTCACGGCCCTCAACCACGTTGTGTCGGGTAGGCGTTTGCATCCGGTGGCGATCCGAGGAACCCCCAGTCTTTCTGAAAGAAGAGCAACGAGAACGGGGACTCAACCGTCACTCGTTTGAGAAACGTTGAGTTCGATAACGCGTTGATCGATACGGCTTGTTGTTAACATCATTACAGTCAAGACCTTGAGAGCGGCAAAGATCTCGAAGCAAAAGTTACCGTCATCAACCGTGGTCAGGGATTGATTGGGAGAGCTTAGAGATGCATATGGATACATTGATCTTGAAGTCAAATTGGGTGATGCCTCGACGCAAGCAAAGTTCTACATAGTCAAAGACCATCCCAACTACGACATGATCCTAGGAAGCTCTTGGATGCGGGACAACAAAGCCATACTTTTGGAGGTCTGTCCTCTACCGGTGTCGCACCGAGAGAATCTCCAACACGCCTTTCCCTGGACCCCTGATGACTGTTTTGCTGCCGCATCGACAACTTTCCGACGTGACACAATTTTAGGAGAGAGCACGTTTCGGCATACACCGAAAGGTTCCTATCTCAAGTAAGTCTCGTCACACAACCCTCCTTGCAAACTACCGCCCCTCATTCCGACAAGTCCTGGGACTGGCTCAACCGACAAACCAACCCTCGTCTAGGAGATGTGAATGGGAAGCCGGCCCTTTCAAACGTTTTATCGGGAGCATAGAAGGCTGTCTTGGTCAAAGACAACAAGGCCAAGGTCAAGTGTCCGCACGCTCAAACCCATTCGGAATTGGAGACCCTGGTGACGGCGGAGACTACATTGATGTTGGAAACATAACGGTGAAGATGACCACTCTACCCGACTCACCCACCAAAAGAGAAGATGAACCGGTACACTGCAGCGAGATGTTATCCTAGGTGGCTCTTTGCAAGCTCATCAACGCCGATAACCTGTAGGGCATAACACCACTCACGATGGCTCAAACCTTACCGAACTTAAGATCTTTTGCTACCGCTTTCCAACATTCTCCACACTTTAAAAACGCCTGTGCTATTTTTCCAGCGTGTTTCCTTTTGCGGTTTCATGTCATGCTTGTAATTCCTCCAAAAAATGATTGCAATGCTTGCATTCATAGTTAGGGTTCCAATTTTCAATCCTCAATTTAATTGAAGTATTATTTCCATCGAGAACCTCTCTACTTCTAAAGACACAAAGCCACGAAACCCTAAGCAAGTATCTCATGGGAAGAAGGAAATAGAACGTGTGCACGAAGGAAAACGATTGCTATCTCGCCTCAAAGCGGGAAGATCTTGCATCACGGAGTCCGTAAATGTTCCATCATGATAATTACTTCTTTTATCACGAAGAATCACGTGTGGAGGAACACCCTTGTTCTCGAGAAGATTCATTTGCAATTTTGGCAAAGGATTATAAAAAAAAAAAAACTTGTTCAAACCATAAAACGAAAGGAAAACTTGAACTCGGCCGCCACCGAGTACAAGGAAGACATTCAAAGGTACGGAACAGCTTGGAAAAGAAAGAATGAAATTCTAATCGCCAAGAGAGTCGGCCTCGCCCGCATCACCGCCGATTCTGCTCCATCACTGTTGATGCGCCTCCCTTCGAATCTCCCTCAATCTCTCGCGTCGAGACATCTCCGCAGCAGCGAGCGCACTCCATCCCAACATCGGCGGCGGGAGCATCAAAGGGCATAGCAACACCGGGGCGCGCAAATTTCTTTCACATGTTCGGACTCCTGTGTATCGGAATCAAGAATTATCACGCCGTCTGGATCGGGTAATCACACTTGTCTTCATTTGGAGGACGTTTGCTCTCAACTCTCCGCCTCTTGGCCATGGCCGCAAACCTCTCTTGCCCTTGCGCTTACTAGTGTCCTGCGGCGTTTCCTCGCGCCTCTGCGCGCTCCTCCATGTAAATCGCAATAAAAGTGCACGGATGCGTCCTGCGGCAATACGAAGGTGTGGGATAGACATCCCCTGGATAGTCGGCCGAGCTTCGCGAAGAGGAAGATCGATCTTAGCCATTACTTCTCCATGCGCATGGTTTTTCGGGCTTGTCAACTTCAAAACTTCTTTTCGGGGAAGCAACAGAATGAGCGTCTACCGCTTCCATGATAATCACAGAGAAGAAGAGGTTATGAGCACAAAAAAAGAAAAAAAAAAGAAGAGAGGATCATCAAAACTATCGATCGCTTAATCGTAAAATCGAGCGTGCACGAGATATGGAATAAACGACCACGTGAGGTGATTCTTTATAATCTCACAAGTCGGCGTAATCCCGGAAGAAAGAAGTCTTTACTTACCACCTATGAAGGCCGCTAATTCGGGATAACAATCGACGAGGCTTATCGGATATAACGAGGAAAGCCGTATGTGATGAAAGAAGTACACCTCAAGGGAGCGGCGAGCTCATTACATGTACAAGAGGAACCAAAGCGACTCACCGGATCAAGTCCTTTCCTTCGCATCCTTAATCAAGACCAACCAGTTCCGGGAAACGCGACAATGTGAAGCTATCCGGTAAATATGTATTCACTCCAGCTTGGTCATTTCGTATGTCACCATCTCATGCCTACCACACTGATAGTGCAACCATTATGTGCTAGGCGGGGGACTTAATGTTGATGGTGGATTTTCGTTTAAGGTTAAATTTGTAAGTAACCGGAAAATCATGCGGCGACATCTTGTAAAAGATAAAGCGTTTATAAGTGACGGATACTCCTCGCTTAATTCCACCAAGAATGGAGCATGTAGCAACAATCCCATTCCAGCGAATACATGAAATTCCTCCAAGTTGGAGCATGTAGCAACAATCCCTTCTGTGAATTTCATATCGGCCTTGTATTTCTGTACTCATTATCGGTGCGGCATGGCAGGCGAGTGTTACTCTTACGAGTAACACGAACCTCCAAGCACCATAATGAATCATTATCGGTGTGGCATGACGGCGAGTGTTACTCTTACGAGTAACACGAACCTCCAAACACTATAATGAAACCATGTACGAAATACCCGTACAGGCTGATTCTCGGTGTGTTATACTAGCCCCGAGCCCTCTCGGTGTGTTATACTAGCCCGATTGAGCCTCTCGGTGTGTTATACTAGCCCTGATTGAGCATCCGGCACCGGACCATATCGATCCGGATATGATCCCATCAGATCATCCAACTCCACAAGCATGATTGGATGACCCCGGATCAATTCCATCACCCCCAGCGGGTATGGAATACACCACGGCCCGACCCGCATGGTCGACCATTGGCCTTCGCTTGCCAAAGAACCGTCCATACCAAGCATTATGGACGGGAAACCTAAATTAGGGTTTGCGGCATATTACATGTCTTGCAAAACGGTCTCAACCATCCATCTTCGCGAGTATAGATGGAGGGTGTAGATGTAGACTCAAAGGGCCCGGAGCATGTCGACACAATCACCATGTGACCAGCCTACACACTTGACCAATCGGTCAAAACCAACCATGGTTGGTTACAACACATCGTCCACTTTGAAATAGCATGGTCGCGCGGCTTTGAAAGCCAAAATTAGGATTCAAGCCATCACGCACGTCCATCTTCTCCCGCACGAATGGAGGGTCACCGTGATTAGATTGAGCAGGGTCGGTCACACCGGATGACCACCAGTGAGCCCATCTACCTCCTCATGCGGTCGGCCAAAGGCATATCATGCCTGGCCAATCCAAAACGCCCGCTCAAACATGCGTGGTTACACTTCCCAAATTGCAAATCGATCTCGACCACTCAACTTCACCGGACGAGGTGGGTGGCTTAGATCACGTTTTCATGGGACGGTGAGACATGGGCGTGAACATCATCCTACCATCTTCACGCCAAACCAACCGGCCAAGACCGGCCAAGTCGGTCATCTTGGAAACACGCAGGAAAAGGGTATGGTGCGCGACTCCTTGCGGCATCAAACTCCTATCGCAAATCGATCTCAACCACTCAACTTTACCGGTCAAATTGAGTGGCTTAGATCGCGCCTTCTTGGGAAAGTGAAGTATGGACGTGCACACCGGCGTGTTGTCTACACACATGCCGGTCGGTCCTCTTCAAAACCCTTCCCATGCTTGGTTTCGACCAAGGCTGAAGAGTGATGCTTGCGCACCTCTTTTAAAACCTAATTTCATCAACGGTCGCGAGATGAGTGTCTCAAACATCATCTCATCCGTCCGACCTCACCAAATTGTTTATACAACCCTGGTCGGGAGTTATTTGGTTAGTGAGGAGTCGTTACCCATCACTTTACCACACACAATGCGATGCACATAAAATACACGATACTTCACAAGTATCGACTTTAGAACGCAGCGGTTATTGATTCAACATTACATGTTATCTTTCGTGGATCCATGATCCACATTCCTGTAAATCAATCATGTCACAAACGGGGATACATATCAAATGGTGCAGCGGTTTACGAGCGTGCGGCGTGCAACGCGCCATCACAAACGTGTTAGGAAGTCATGGACGGTTAGAGATGAACAGGAAAAGTGGGCAAGGCTGGTGGGTGTGTTCTGCGATACACAACTCCACTACTCCATCATTCCACTACCTCCACTTCCCACAGAAACGTGAATGAGGCTCAATGACTTGTATAAATAGGTTCTCATACTATTTCCAACAAAAAAGGAATAAAAAGGAATAACGGAGAACAACACAAGTTCGGGCAGAGCGAAACCAAGTGTTAATACAAACCGTATTCAAACACTCGAGCACCGCTTGCATCAACCGTAAGCTTGCTCATCTTTTTTTTACAAGTCATAACAAGCACTCACCGCGCAAGTGCATTTGTTGAAGGTTTAGATTCATTCTCATCCACACCCCAAATTACCAAATTCTGCAGGAGTAGTTTTCACCCATCAACACCTAATTAACATTTACGGTTAATTCACAAGAAGTCATTATAGACTTGCATACACTAGAGGCATAGAAAATTTGTAGGCAACTTACTTGCTATTTCAACAAGCACATTATTACGATGAGTAACTCCTCTACTCATGTCAAATCTTCTACAAATTTATACCCAAAAAAATAGACAATGTCTATTTAACATTTTACATTATGTAATGCAAATGTTCATTATTTATGCATCGGTAACATTGTAACACCTCATCGTTGGATATTTGGTCGCGCGCCCAATCTTCCAATACGTTACATATTCACCGGTATTCCATTTTCCTTTTTGATGTCATTTAAGACATGCCAATTTCCAAATTTTGGAACCTATAATTCTTTTTGCAAGAATTATACTCACATCTAAATGTTTCTCAACATTTACCGATGATTTCATACTTCTAAATTTATAATTCCTACCGCAAGAATTATACCCGTACCAAAAATTGTAGTCTCAACAATCATTGGTGATCTCCATTTTGGTTCTCTAATCTTAGAGCATTCATGAAAATACTTTTCTAATGTCACGCGACCAAAATTATGTATCATTTAACACTTCTATGATTTGTGTTAAGTACAGTATAAGCCACTCCAAAGAATGATCTAATCCATAAAGTTTTTTTTTTTTTTTTAACAAATTGATCTCCATTGTGATCTACTCCGTAGGCCGTAGCAGAGACCTTAACACAAGGTCTCAATCCTTGGTTGTACTACGTACTTTGTAGCCCCTAGTAATACCAAGACCAGTTCCCCTAATGTGATCCACAATACAGATATAATCTGATATCCAAAAAATTCTGTTTCCACGGGTCGTGATCTTCCTTTAGTCATGTAACAAAGAGTACATACCATGCGTACTGTGCTTTCCATATGAAATGGTGTGATTCCAATGCGTTGCACCATTTCTCTTTTAAAAAACTAATGACCAAACGTGATGAACCAATCATTGCCCTTGCCTGAAAACCAAATTCGGAAATTTTAGCAATAATGCCATCTTCCCGACATTCCATGATCATTGGCAAATAATCATGGAATTACTACTAATTCAAATATTAGTATCTCATTAATTTAACTTTCATTGAAGTCTGTCTCATGCAGGTACGCCCATCAGTGTCATCACCACGATAAACAATATCCAAGTCTTTCTTCAGTTTGGTACGTTTTCACATCACGAATAGTAACGAAACAAACACTTCAGATTTTACCCAAAACGACTTGCATATCTTACAATACTGGTGTTATATCCAGTTTGGGTAAGAATTTATTAGACACCTTTCTCAAACGGTCATAGAAATTACACAGAAGGGTTAATGAATCCTCTGTTTTCCAGTCACTTCCGCATTTATGTGACTGAGGTATTTTCTAAGATACAAAATACCGTAAAAGTTTAAAGATTCAATCCCCAAGCCATGAGACGTCCTTTGACGAAAAGACGCATCTCTCCGAACTTCGGCATACATACTCCGGACTTTGGATTTAACATTTCTGATCCAAAACAACCTTAGATTTGTTCAGTCTTGAATCATTCTTCACCAAGAAGATTCATGTCAGATTTCATGTCTTCATCCGTATATCCAAAATCAAGGTTTCCACAAAAGAGCATGTTACCAGATTATGAGGCGTCGCGGCTTTTCAAATTTCATTTTCCATATCGAAATTTAAAGCCAAATCCCACTGACAGTTATAAAGTGAATTGAACCGTCAATCCATCCACATACGTCTTGTGGATTTTGTGTCTGTGTACTGTACACACCAATCACAGTTCCCTAGACTCATGGGGAAACGATGAAGAAGATTCATCCAAGTATGAATTCTCAAGTCATCATTTCCGTCCACTTATTATTTCTCTCGGAGTCTAGTAACAATGATACTAAAATAATCTCGGTTTAGTCAAACCTTTAACAAATCATGCGGATTTGTAAATCGATTACCATGCATATACCATTGTTGCTGTAGCTTTTGTTTCGAAGACTAACCGAAAATCTCCTTGGAATCCACAAACGTTCCAAAGATTAAATCCACCAGAAGCGTTATCAGAATATCAGTCATATTCCACCCTCCATCGAAAAAAAAACTAATCGTCTAAAACTGTTGGAAAATTTGGGTAAAAACGGAGGATGAAATAAATACTAAAGAAATTGTTGTACTCAAAAGCTTTCAAGGCTCATACGATTTCTTTTAGACGATTATTTCTACCCTCCCAATATCAATTGGCGATTGCAACAGTATGCGAAATAATGCCTTCGGGATACAATGAAAGCCCTACAATAAAAAATTAGGTTCAAGGTTTGCACCCCTTGACCCAATCAAGAACACACAAGAATAGGATTCTGATGATGCTTAGAAGAGAGAAAACAAAAAGTATTTTATGTTTTTCATTATATGAATGAAAACAAATCATCACTACTTATAGGGAACTCATGCCTATTGGAGATGCCTCTTCACTACCAAAAGACATCAATAGTGCCTTATGGGAATGGATGTGTATTTTGTGAACCATCACACCCTTTGGAGATGCATTGCATCTATTCGGCACCGGATGCTCCCCGTGATAGTGGCAAACCAAAAACGAAAAAACGTTTTGTTTTCCATGTTATTGAAAATATCCAACACTTTTCACGCTGGTAGCAACCTGAACTCGATCTCTTCCTTCACCGATAACCGCAGCTCCATCGTCCCTGCCATCACCAACGACCATCTTCTTTGTTGTTTAGCTACTCGAGTTCTTCCATCAATTGCAACCACCAAATGGCATCACTTCTCTTTGACTTATCTCAATCGATCACTATCACTAACATAGTTCAAACTCCATCGCCATGATCATCATCAAGTATCAACGGCAGCAAGAACCCATCATGATCTTCATTGTATCCTCCATCTCTGTCTCATGTCTCATCTTCTTCTCGGCCTCGACCCAAAAGACCTCAACTCCACCGACTACCGCTTGCACCTCCATCTCTCGCCATTCAAGTCTTACCATCACGACCACCACTATCACCGCATACCCCGAGATAATCTGCAACCATCATTCTTGTGTGGTGAAATGGGTAAGATGATGGTGCCCAAAATAATACGCCCGGTGTCTTTATAAATGGTGCAACCGCAGATGACAGATTCAATTCTCTTATCAACCACTAAGCTAGCTGCCCCGAGTAATTTAAGCGGATGCCTTTAACAATTCTATAGGTTCTTTACTTTTCGACAACTTCGGCTTGCTTCAAATGCTTCTAGATTCTTTATACGACGTGGGATGGACTCAATTCTTTCGCTGTTGACTTCGTCTTTTCGTCGTCTTCGAGATGATAGCAAGAACTCCTTGATTTGGATGAGTTCTACTTGGTCTTTGGTCCTTCTCCACTTGTAACTAACTTTTTTCTTTGCACAATTAAGTTTCTTATTTTGGATGATTCACCTAATAAAACACAAATTAGACAAAACAAACGTAATGTACAAATAATTTACAAGAAAATATCAATTGCTAGCATGGTTTTGACACTAAATACGTGCAAAATATGCACTTAACAGATCTTCACCTTCAAACGGTAAAACGCAATGATGACTGTCGTGATGTCCACTTCTCAACTACACTAATTCTATATTTCTCGCTAAATCGATTTGAAATATTCCCGAATAACATCAATGACACATATCACAGTTCCGGGATATTTTCGGATGATAAAACTTGAATCATAATTTTAATTGCGAATAATAAATTGTCCTTAACCGAAATTCATCAAGTATGAACAAATGTTCATTAAGCTTAGTTATTATAACTCGAGGACTAATTACCAAGATAAACTTGACATGAAATTCTTGTCTACGCATAGTAGTCTAGTTAGTTATGCTACATCGTCTCAATGATATAAAAGTGAATATAACTTGAGATATATGTGGTTCAGTCTTCACTTACCTTTTGTTGATGAAGTTCACCAAAAGCTTCGGTTGATCTTCGCCTTCAAACGATAGAACTCAAAGATGAATGTCGTGATCCACTGTTTCTCAACTACATTTCTATTCTAGTCCGAGACTTAACTAATTGTAAACTAGAAATCAAGACATAGTTTTGACAACTAAATTTGATAACAAGCTTGAGATAGCAACACTTGTGAGTTCGACCGAGTAATGCTCTAACAATCTATATTAATAAGAAAATAATCTTGGTTGTATCTCCTCATAATGATTCGAAGCTAGTGGAAGATCATCTACGGAAACTTGTTGAGAGAAGAACCTACTCATTGGATCATTTTTCTTTTGTGATGGCGGATCCACTAGCACTTTTGTTCCCATAAAATGAACATATTCCGAAATGAATTATGATTGGTAGATAGTGAGGACCGGTATATCTCATTTTTGGCAGGAATATAAAACTTCAAAAGAGAAACATATCCCCAAATATGAGCTTCAAAAAGTGCAACTGGATCCACCCTCTTTTTTGTATATACAAAAATCGACTTCTTTTGAGCCGAGTGCATTATCTGGCCATGGCAAAAGTAAGCCATATAGTGGTTGGATAGGGAAGGAAGTAAGCACCATAGTTCTTGCTCCAAAACTTCACGATTTATAAAGGGGATACCAGTCTTACTAAGTGTTGATACCATTTCATCGATCCAACGGCCAAGATCGATGGGATTCTTTTCTCCTATATGAAACGGTATCAACACTTAGTAAGACTGGTATCCCCTTTATAAATCATGCAAAACTTTGCTTTAACCGTCGTAAAAATAGAAGAATAGTGAAAAAGAAACCTCCGTGCCGTAAGGCAGTCATTGAAACTAAAACTAAGAAGCTCCGGTCATCCTTGATACCGTGGCTAACATTCTTATACGGCCTCTACTCCATTTCCATTGCCGTGCAAAACCACTGCTCGGCCATCATTATCTCTGACTCACTGGTATCTCCGTAAAACTTCGTTGTCAAAATCTGTGATCTCGGGTAATTGTTACTCTATACTGACTCAATTTCTTCTCAATTCATTTGATTTACATATGCATCTAAAATATTGTTACTGTGAAAACCTGACTATATGTTAAAACTAAAGCTTTTGGTATCGCATATAAGTTGTTTGATGAAAGTTCACACAAACAATAGTTTCGTAGAACTATAATAGTAAAATTATGTGAATGATTGAATTCCTGAAACAAATGTCGTTTCTTATACTTGGCAACAGAGTCGTTTGTAGATTTGTTAAACAAGCTGTGAGTTCGACTTTATTATATTCTCATGACATCTTTTGGAGTAAAACTGATCACATTTGAGTATGCACTTTGTTATGACTAAACATAGTTCTACTTCGCCATTTGTATGCCTTACATTTTTGGATATACTCTCATCGTTAGACTTGGACTGTGCAGGGCTGAGTTGAATGTACTTTGCCATAGTCTTTAAACAGAGCTAATAAGAATAAGTAACTGTAAGCTCACTTACGTGCTCATCCCCCTGTAATACTTAATAGCTATTGAGACAGAGAGATTGAGAATGAGGATGACAGGGAGTTTGACTAATGTCTTCAGGCGAAGATACCGTGCAGCTCTTCAAGATTTAGAAAGATCAACAGAAGTTTTAAAGTCCGAACACAAACACCAGCAAACTAAGATTCCTCATTATCTGGTAAACTTTTATCCAGTTTGTATTAATTCTCATCTTACCCCTGTAAATAAAGATCACTAAACTTGAAAAATTTAGATAGCTTAACATTTCCTTTCACTGTTATCATTTTTTAATAAAGCATTAGATTACGAAAACGCATTTGTTTGATTCATATGTTGTATCTTACAGAACATAAAAGAACTTGGTTTACTGGGAAATTCAGTTTACAAAGGACCTTTTTACAGGTTAGATTTGAAGCTCTATCTTGTCTTTTTAATTCCGAATTAGCCTTGTTTTGCAGAGTTGGTAATACAACTACTATGGTTTGTGTAATTAATACTCAATTAGCTTATATAAGTACCATGTATGACATATATGGAAAGAGAGAGAGAGAGAGAGCTTTACTCACAAGTCTTCTTCCTCATAACCTTGTTCTTATTTCAGAAGCATCACAACTCTCACGGCATCATTACAAAATTACCAGACCATCTCACCTAATAATAGTTCGCTTTCGTGTGGCACCTTTGATAAACCATGGTCCGCTTCCCAACACCGTGGAGTTAAAGTTTTAGGCACTGATGTACGTCTCGCTCACCCCATTCTTCTTTATCAAACTTCATGTTCATCTATTTAATGTTTAAAATCTGTCGTCCTTGTAAGAGCACCGGAAGAAGATCTCACCATTGCTCAAAATCTTCGACTGGTTTATCATTGATCAAGGATGAGACTGATTTGATTACCTGCTTTGTTTTCCAAGTTCATTTTCTTTGAAATTTAATGTATACGTATTCAACGCAGTCTAAATTGGTGGTCTACGTTCAGAGTTAGGGTTCCATTCATTGGTCGTTTTGACCACAGCTGAATTTTAGCTCATTTACACAAGTACACGACATAAATTACATTTTGTAATGTGTTGAAATAAACTCACATGGCGGTATTATATTTAACTGCTAGTTAATTTCCTGGTTTGGGTTTATAATTATTGAGTACAAATTTATTTTTAAAACCTTAAATTTCTCTTCTCAACCCGCAACTGTACACTTTTTTTTCAAGTAACTAATAGTTTAATTGTAATATGTTATATGTACTGATATCTCAAGCTGTTTGTTTCAGGTCAGAAGCGGGAATGTCATCCAAAGGAAAGGTAGCATTTTGATTCATGCCCATTAAGATGGTACTTTTATTCTTTTAGCTGCATAATCACTGACATATCTTTATTTATTATGTAATAATTGGGGAGCTGCGTTACTTCAGGACGTATTTATCAGGTAAGGTACTTTACCATTATTCTAGGATTTATTTATTTATTTCGAGGAATTTCACAAATTAAAAAAACAAAGAATAAAGAGTAGAAACTAATCTTGTTGATGTTGCAAGTTTGGTTAACCGAAGAGATCGACAAATATTAGTTGTATGATAAGGACGTACCTTGATTTCTTGTGTTAGAAGTGTTTCCAAGCTTTATGTGGTATTCGCTATTTTCTTTTAGGTTCTTAAAACACAACACACACAGCAGGGAAGAGGAGGAGCAATAATACAGGTATTTTACGGAATACAAATTTTGAATTTCAGAAGAATATATGTTATACGACATGGTTACCATAAAGCTGTAGAAACCCCGAGTCATCTCAAGCCTATGACATTCCAGAGAACTTAAGTATTAAACCTATGATACTAAATGTTATACCTGTCAGTTGTACAAGCTTCCTTTTGCTATAACCTGCATGGTCCAATATGCATGAAAGAAGCTGTATAATCTATTTGATGATAAACTTTGTGCCTAAGGTCCACTACGATTATTCAGATTTTAAAATTATGCTGTACTTAACGTTTTGCTATGAGGTCTTATTTGAGGTGTACTGGAATAACACAGCTCCTCTAATCTTAGTACATTCAGGGATTTTCCTTTTCTTTATATACCTTTAGCTTGAACATGGTACACTACATCTTGAAATAGGATTTGGTTTCCTATTTCGATGGAGCACGGAGAGGCATGATAGAGCGATGAAGGTTCATTTTATAGGTTATAGATCACTTCTAGTGAAGGTATTATTGAAGTCTGGTAGTTGGATGTTGACAAGAAATTCTAATAATTAATTTGCTACGTGGCTATATGCTATATTTGTAGTGTATGACCATTACTGACCAGCGGTCATTTCTTTTTGAGAATGTGTTCTCCCCTGCATTCTACTTTCTGAATTGAGGTTAACAGAATTCCTCACTTCTCTTTTTGAGTATATTGCAAGCTTTTTGGGTTGTCACAGGTGGAGTTACGTGATGTTGACAGTGGAAACAAAGTGACCGAAAGATTTCGCACCGACGAGGCTATGGAAAGTATGTTTAGACTACAAATAATTTCCAAGATAGTTTCCTTTATGGTCACATGTAACCCCCCTTCGCTGTAGTTGTAAGTGGTGTTTCTTATTGGCAGACATCATTTCAGCTAAAGTCCACCCAGCTGCCTTATTTGTATGCTTCAGATATTGTTTTTTCTTTGCTACTTTAGTTTTGGGGAGAACGAATGTGACCCTAGACATTAGCATTTGGCACCAGAGCAGCCAAAAGTTGCCAAAATCTTAAACTATATCTCCTCATGTTAGTTTATGGTGGGTGAGCCAAAAGATATATGGATCTTGGACAAGTTTTTATTATTGGTGGAGGATGAGTTGAACTTATACCAATATATATTTTAATGCGAGTGTTGTTTCACTTAGTTCTGCCTGGATCTTGTTGGCGGCAGTGATGAAAATCTTTCCCCTCTAATGAAAACTGATTTTGATTCTAATATCTACAGGAGTTTTTGTCGAAGAGAAATCTTTCACCTATTTGTACACCATAGGCGAGTCAGTAACACTAATGGAGTGAGTGTGGTTGCTTCAGTATCTCTACATCTATCATTTTTTATATTAATCTTTAACTTTTTTCCTGGCTTTTCTTCTGCCACTTTACTATTTACCTGAATGAAGTTTACAGTGGCTTTCTCTTTGCTTCTTAACAGGCCTGAAACATATGAGCAAATGGACGTAACGAAGGACTTGTTTGGCAAGGCTTCTGCATACCTAAAAGGTGATTAGTTATACTCTGGGCGAATGACTAACAATCTTTATTTATGTTTGAATGATACTTGAACAACAGCACATTTATGTATTTCTGGAAACACCTTGGATTAGTTGTATGAGTCCGTATGACAGAACTCTGACATGAATAACCTAAACTGATGAGTATAAAACATTTTCAAGACTTACCTAGCCTCATGGAATCGCTCAGCTATTTTCCATTCAAAATCTTATTCTCCAACTAATAAACCAAAAATCTAATTTCTCCGCGATGACCTGTATTCAAGTAAATGTCCTCTTGTTCCTTCTTCTTCTTAGCGTAATTGATCTTCGTAAAGTAACCTCCCCATCAAACCTAGCCAAACGTGATCGTCTAGCCACCAAGGTTGGGTCCCCCAGATCACATGTATGTTAACAACAAATGGATGTACTGTACTTTTTTTTTTCTTAATTGGTTTTGGTTCCTATGACCGCCTCTTCTTTCTGTATATTTCTTCCTTTTTCTATAAAGTAAACCTATCTGAAAATGCTACTTCTATTATTTTAAGCTTGATAACCTTTTAATTATACCGCTAAAAGTTGACATCGCGAAGTCATGTGGTGATGCTCTCTCACTGCTAATAAGGGTCCTGTTTTTGTCAGGAACGAGCTTTTGCCATTTGATTTACTACTTTTTTACGAAGTTCCTACTTTCAAATTCAACATTATTTCTACTCTGCTAATGAGAAGAATGAATCTTATGGATTACAGAGGATATGAAAGTCAGCTTGCAATTATATGATGGTAAAGTGATGTCTGCTACTATTCCACCACGGGTGACATGTACTGTTGCTGAAGCAAAAGGCAATATGAAGGGGCTGACTGCCACACCTCAGTATGTTTCATCTTTAGCAGTGGACTGTTTTGTCTATTTTTTATTCTTTATATAGCTTTGATGTCTTACCAATAGGTTGATGTACTTTACCAGTCGGAGGTTGGGTTCTCGCAGTAAAGCATTGAAGATTGTTAGATTTGGGGTCTGAATTTAAACGACATGCTAACATCTCAAGACTTTTTCTGTTAAATGCATAGAATGATTACGACTTATCATGCTTAACATTAGAAATCTGTAATTCCCTCGGTTAGCTCTTAAGTTTTCTGAATTATTAGACCTGCCACATGATTAGTTTGGCAGGTATTAAGACATATTCACCAGCGTAAAGGTTTCAATATTATCAAGCATGGTTTAAAAAGGCGTTTCTGGGGCGCGATTTTGGACGCTTTTTTGCGCTTCAGGTCCTAGGCGCGCCGCTTTACGAATTGGCTTATATTAGAAAATAAATAGTTGGCCTTTGAAGCCTAGTAGAGCCTGTTTCACATTTTCTAACTAAATGCTAATAAACCTAATTGATGGGGCATAATGATTATGATAAGATGACTGGCTACATGATGCAGACATTCCTGGCTAGTATATTAAAATAGCTCTTGGCAGTATCAGTAGAATATCTCTTGGCAGTATCAGTAGAATATCTCTTGGCAGTATCAGTATCAGTAGAATAGGCAGTATCAGTATGCCACATGCTTAGTTAGTTTAATTGTTTCTTTATTATGTCTGAACTACTTTGTAGTTTTCTTTTATTTGGTTGACAACTTCTTATTTATATATTTTAGAAAGCTCGCTTTACTCTACGTTTATGCAGCGCTTTACGCTTTAGTATGAGAGCGCTTAAGCCCCACGCTTTCACTTTTTAAAACCTTGTTATCAAGCGATTGTTAGTAGTAACCTCTTGACTGTTTTTAGCCGCATAATTATTTGGTTCCACTAGATTTCTGTTCTGAACTGTTAGTGACATTTGAATTTCTTCTGTTTAAATTGAATGAAATGCACAGGTATAGAAGAGTTTTGCTGGAAAATGGTCTTACAGTGCAAGTAAGTCTGAAAGCTTAAATACTGCAAAAAAGAAAATCAATCTCAGTTGCACTTTCTATTACAAGTTACTTATTCACAGAATTCTTTTTCTCTTGAGTTGCTTCCTAATTGATTGATTACATATTATGTACTATTTAAAGAAATCCAGGAGAGATTTCTACCTCATTGGTCAGTGTACATGGAGGGATTTAGTATCATACTAATGGCTTATGTCATTCCCATTTACAAGGCAATGGTCTTGAATGGTTGAGTGAGCCATTTTCAGTTTGAAAATGTGATGGCTTCATTCCTATATTTCCCACATAGAAATGATTAATTTTGTACGACATTTGTTTCCTGGGTCTTGACCTTTTAAGTGGATGAAAGAAATAAAAGATACAAATAAAAGAGAGGAAAGGTTATTTCTTCTGCAGTTTATGTCTTTGCTGGTTAAAGTTCCAGCTAATCTGTTTGTAACTCAAGTTCGTTAACTAACTTTAAACTGCTATATGCATCTGAAATTTTGTTTTCGTTTTGCTTTTGTATTCACCAAATTGCACAGGCACCTCCATTCATTGAAGTTGGTGATCAGATAATTGTCAATACAGTCGATGACTCATATGTCACCAGGTGATTACTCTGATTATATCTGCTTTCTTCCCTGAATTTGATGTTGTGTTGATGTAATTTCTGCATTTCCTTTCTAGTGCATATTAGTGGTTTAAAGCCAGGCCATATTTGATTTCATGAGCATGAGTTTCTTATTTCTTTCTAGGGCGAAGGAGTGAAGTTTTGAAGGTGATGGTCTTGGAATTGTTGCTGCTTTTATTGCTACCCAAATAAAAGGGCCACTACTAAAAATAGTTTAAAAAACATTTATGTTAAATTAATTAATAATTTTTTTACCAAGGTGGCATTTTAATCCGTAAAGCCAAGTCTTGTGTGGGAAATGAAGGAAGCAAAAGTTGGACAAGAATTCATTTCCTGTAATTTAATATAATGTAAATTTATTTGCTGAACCCACTTTTAATATTTAAAACAATTAATCCCTTAAAACGAGAAAATATATGGGAAAATATCGTTTGATCCTTTTTTAAGTGGGCTCATGTCTGTTTAGTCCTTTAGGAAAACGCCTTTACTGTTTAGTCCATAATTATTTAAAAATATTAAA
>JAJJWW010010728.1:0-87341 GCA_023531295.1 Papaver armeniacum | reverse complement strand
CGACATGCCACCCATATCCTTCGTTTGCACGAAATCAGTCATCGGTGTTTTGTAGCGGAAACGCCCAAGGCCGGGATGCCCCAATCATAAAGACCTAACCGCATCCAAATTATCCAACACTACACCATCGTTTATCTACTCTAACACTACGATTACGCAAACAAAAAAAGAACCGATACACCGAGCAAGAACATTCTAGTCGGTTCGTCGGCCCGTCTTGTGATGTCAACACGTCTCCTGGCTTAAAATGAAATTAGACAAGTGAGAAACTCGCATCGTGCATGCCTTGGAATCATAATCTCCCGTTTACCTCACACATGGCGTCTTCCTGTTCCATAACATCCAACACACCCTCGAAATACCTACCATCCATAGCTTCTACTTGCGCCCGTCATTGTTCCTTTGGTAATTCTCGGGATTGGCTTACCTCCTCCAATTGGAATACAGGTCAACCGGGATGGGAATCTAGAGGAGTCAAACCTATTTCAAACTCTTTGAAGTGAAAAGTTCTAGTCTTCTTTCCACCACCTCTCACATATAGCTTCGGTTAATCCTTTATCCCCATACTTAAAATTAAATTGGAATATAGACTTCTAAACCACGACGTGAAGAATTAATAATGCACACGGGGTTGTTTCTAACCACTATCTTATAAATTTTATTTAGGTTGGTCAAGTGCCCCTAAATGTTCCGTCTTATCTACTAAGTTGTCGGCCTTATACATATCTCGCCGACACCTTGAGATAGTTGGGATAACTTCTCATACCTAGACCAACCCGATATCCTCCATTATCTAAAAGTGAAGAGACCAAGGGAAGCACAATCAACATGTGAATAAATAAATATCAAACGCCTATGTTAATCTATGCACAATCAACATATGAATTCACGTTCACATTCACATCACATGGGATGCACATTGCTCAAATGAAAATCTTAGGCAAAGTGATACTAACAACATCAATTCCACCCCTTGAATCTTCTAAACATCTACTCAAAAGAATACATGACTTAATCCTAAAACACATTTGCAAAATGCTATAAAACCACAAAATCAATTTCCAACAAAATAATATTTACAACAAAATCATATTAACAACAAATTAATATTAACTACATCATATTAACAACATCAATTTCATCAAAATCATATTAACAACATCAAATTCATATTAACTACATCATATTAACAACATCAATTTCCATCAAATTCATATTAATTTTACATCATATTAACAACATCAATTTCCATCAAAATCATAACAATATCAATTTAACCCATATAATCAATTTCACCCAAAATCATATTAACAAAAACCATATAATCAAATTCACCCAAAATCAATGTAAATTAACCCCAAATAACATAAACCCTAATTCCACATTTTAATTTTTGAAATTAAATCAACAATTATCCTCTTGCTCAATCAACATATTCAACATGATTTATTAATTAGCTTCTAAATCACACCATTAAAACATAAATCAAAAACAAAAATCAAATGAATCAATCAAAAAAAAAAAAATTACCTACCTTGTGTGGAAATGCTTATCAAATCTCTCAAAAACACCACCAATAGTTTCCCCTCCTCTTCTACAACAAACCCTTGCTAGACACGACCACTTAAAACACAAAATCGCCCCGAAACAATGGGGGAAATCAAGTTCTGAGGGTTTTTGGTGAAGAACAAAAGAGAAGATAGAGAGCAGGATGCGGGAAGGGGCGACTGGATGGTTTTATGTTTACAGGAAACGCGGTTTGCTTCGCGTATTGACCCGATCAACAAGGTCAATACGCGGTTAGAAAAGCTGCGCTTATTTACCCGATGAACGGGCGGTTTCTAGCACGTGCGACGCTTGGAGTTCAAGCGGCGTATCATCTACGAATCTTGGATCCCCATTACGCCTGGCGAGCTCGTTTGACGTGGATCCAAGCTGCAGCTTCAATCTTGGACCCACGATTGGGGCTAGCCTAAGGGATAACACCTTTATGCGTGATGATGCCGTTATGGGGTGTACTCAAGTACGGAGTCCTAATTAACTAGACTATTCACGAATGATTTCCAAAAAGAAAAACATGAATATTTTTACTTTTTCTGTGAACGGAGGGGAAATAACAACGACCCCACGCTGTAAGTTAGTTAGAAATGTAGGGCTACAGCAAGAGGCTCGAATTCTTCTGAATTAGAAATGTATGTAGAGCTACAACGAGAAGCTCAATTTACAAAAGAAGATTCATAGATGATCGGGTGTTATGTTTGTGACTCTATAACAACAATAACATGTCAAAGTGTATTTCCTTGGCACCGGAGGCATGATGAGTACTAATATCAAAAATGACATAATACCAACGTCAAAGTTCTACCTTAATGGAGCACCAACTCTAGCACCTTGGCAGAATCAAAATATTTTGGAGGAAATGAAGCATGATCTAAGTTTTTGTTCAAAATTTTTGGATTTTTTTCTTTATTTCCAGACTTGCAAACAATGTAGCTGATACCTTAACCAAGGAAGCTACAAATTTAGGGACAATTATTGGTTAGGTAGATGACCTTCCGGCTTGTAATATTCAAACTTTAGCAGTAGATAAATTTAATGTTGGGAAGCTTCTAACACCTAATATTCGATGGCTCCACCCATCTTGATGTAAAGGTTACCAACTCCGAGTGCATATCAATTTACCAAAAAATAAAATAAAAAAACCAACGTCAAAGTTGCCAATATCATTTGGTATGTCAAATTTATGAGATTCACAAGTTCCGCTACGGCACAACATTCAGTGGTAGTACGTGGGCGGGAAATATCTAACCTCAAAAGACAATAATAGTATAAGGTACCTTTACTCGTGGAGGGTAGTGGACCCGGAGGTGCCCTTGTTGTGGGGTTTAGATACTGAGCACTTTATCCTACTGACTGACTTTTGATGAATGATTTCCAAAAGTTAAACAAAATAAATTATTAAATAATCAAATAAGAAAGAAAAAAAAAAAAACACTTTTTAAACTTTATAAAGATAAGATCTTCTTCACTCCTTCTGTTTCACCGACATGAACATGATTTTTGAAATTTGGAACTTATTTTGGGTTTATGATCTGGCTTTGATGATATCAACTCTGATTTAAGATGGAGATAGCTGATTATTATGAAATTAAAATCATCACTAGATTCATAATAAAGCCAAAGTTTATAGTTGCCACGAATTGGATGAATAAATCTTCCATGGGCCCTTTCTTGAGGGCCCTGACGACGTGCATTGCACATATTTAATACGTGTGCCACAAATTTAGTATGACTGAGCGTTTGGAAGTCATCAAAATAAGAAGAAATGAATATAGTCAAAGGGAGAATACACACTGACGTGCACCCACCATTGAAGAATGATTTTGATTGTCGGATAACTTTAACATGTGATGGTGGGTGCGAAAGAAAAGTCACTGCAACCATTATTAGGCCTGCACAGAAACCAAAAAATCAGCAATCGCATAAAATCAACCGAACTGATAATCCAACGATCGGTAAAAAGTTTTAATTTTGATAACCTGTTAGATTTTTCGGTTCGGCC
Source organism: Papaver armeniacum (assembly GCA_023531295.1). Lineage (NCBI taxonomy): Eukaryota > Viridiplantae > Streptophyta > Magnoliopsida > Ranunculales > Papaveraceae > Papaver > Papaver armeniacum. The sequence continues at coordinate 83,779 of JAJJWW010010728.1, read as the reverse complement.
AACGGTTCCACCATTAACCGCATCCTCAACCGAACCGATTAACCGAATTATTGAGGTCCTTGATTTATTTCCTTTATTCGATCAATCTGGCCAAATGCAAAAAGAGTAAACTTAAACTATATATTAGAAACCTAAAATTTTAGCAACTTCTTCATTTCTCTTCACTTCCTCTACGAGACTTGGTCTCTCAATACCTCCATCACCGGTTCACCACCAAAGAGCCTCTCCTTGATTGATTTTTTTTTTTTAACCAATTTCTAGGTTTTTTATTTTTATTTTTAGGGTTTCTTTAGATTCACTACTTCGAGTCTTGAGATGGTTTGATTTACCAATCGATTTATGTTAGGGTTATAATTATTTTTTTTTTGTTTTTATGTTCTCACCGAGGAGCGGGGCATGAGCAATGAGTTCTTCATTGATGATTGAGGGGGAATCCAAAACGCTGACACGGGCCCCATGGAGTGACCCACTAAAATGGGCCAAATACATTATTTTATTGTGATAAGGATCTCCTTCACACTTTTATTATCACACTTATCTCACACGTTGGATGTCATTTTTGTGAATAAAAACCAAACAGTAACGTATTTGAAGCTGATATTTTGAGGATGTGTTCCTCTTTCCAAGTTCTACATACCTACCAAAAATGAGCACATTCCGAAATATAAAACCTCACGATCTACCGATCTTAATTTCGACGGCCGAAAGTTTGATTTTCAGTACTCCATTTTTAAAGTAGTGGATGGTGGTGTTATACGTCTCGGAATATGCTCTTTTTTTGTAGGTATGTAGAACATGGTAAGAGAAACACATTCCCAAATATTAGCTTCACATCCATTACTAAGCCGGTTTTCGTTTTACGTCCAATGCATGTAGACAAGATAGTGATAACAAAAGTGTGAGGGATCCCTCCTCTTATGTGCGACTATCAAGAACGATAATTATTTTAAAAAGGGGCAAATGACCCGGCTGGTTGTAGATTTATTTTTAATGGCATGGAAAGAGTACATAATGATCGTTTTCATCGGATTAAACAACTAAAACACTAATGCCAACTCTTTAAGATAGATATACCAACTTCCATTCTTTTCGTAGAGAATGGATTAAAAAGAAGAAAAATCGACAAGTAAAACAAGTTAGTGGAGAGTAGAATTCAGCCAACAACTCCTGAAGAAATAATATTTACAAAGAAAAAGAACAAAAGAGAAGAAAAGAAAATGATATCGAGGATTCCATCATCCCATGTAAAAACTGGAATCTCACGGCTTCGAACGGTATTCTTATTTCGTTGTTGAAGGCTTCTCACCCACTCACATGAGAATCAGAGCTTTGATTTTCCGGGCAATCTCTTCATCATCTGCCATTTTGTTATTAAAAACTCTTCTGATTACGTTTTAACCATAGAGGACAGTCCAATAGGATATACATGCATATCCTCAAAGTTCTTCGCTTCTCCTTTAATTAAAAGTCCTTTGAAACCTCAGTTTCTGATTCCTTTGTTGGATACTTTGGATTAGACTTTAGACCAAGCAAACAAGATGGTGTCACCCAAGCCCAGCCACATTTTTACCCAAGGTTCCGAATTCTGTCGGATATTTTCTTCTTGTTTGGTGTAGAGACCTGTAGAACAATATAGGACCTCTCTGAATCACGTTATTTCGAGTGGTTTAAAATCCCTCGCCAAAGGAGGGGTATTTGCTTTTTCTTTCACTAGATTGTTTGGCACGTGCACATGCACGTGCAACTGGAAATGGAACCCATCCTTTTTTGTGTTATGGTAGTGGGACATATTATCAAATTATCATTATGTCCTCACTTTTATTTATATTAGGATTGGATGAGTAAATAAAATTAGGGGCAAATAGGAAGTTCCTAATTTATAGTTTCAACAATTTGTTCCTCTAAGGGTGTTGTAGTAGCGAGGAAATCCCACACTACACCCTCACTATATATTTGTAGATCTAAATCTTATTAATTATCTAAATTTCAAATATAAGTGCTAGAAATTTAAATAGACACATAAGATTTTTTACGTGGTTCGATCAATGTGATCTACATCCACGATTCTTCACTATGATTGTTGAGGTTACATAAGAATTACATTTACAATCTCCATTAATGGATAATTTGTAGAGACTCTGATCTAGTTTTAAAGTGAAGAAGATGATAAAGAAAATAAAGTCTTTCTCTCCCAAAAATATCTCTCTTTCCTAAAATTCTCCTCTCCAAAATTATTCCTCCCTTTCTCTCTCCTCCCGCTCTCCTCTTTATATAGACTGTTTACATAATGGATGACAATTCACATCCGCCTCATATTCTCGCGAGCCTTTTAATGATTTCGCGGGCTCTCGCTACCTTCTCTCGAGACATTCTCTCGAGTCTCTTGCTACCTTATCTCGAGACACTCTCTCGAGCCTTGCTATCTTCTCTCGAGACACTCTCGCGTCTTGCTTCTCTCGAGACACTCTCGCGAGTCTTGCTACCTCTCTCGAGACACTCTCTCGAGTCTTGCTACCTTCTCTCGAGACACTCTCTCGAGCCTTGCTACCTTCTCTCGAGACACTCTCGCGAGTCTTGCTACCTTCTCTCGAGACACTCTCTCGAGCCTTGCTACCTTCTCTCGAGACACTCTCGCGGAGTTAAGAAAATAATTGAATCTCGCACGCTAAGAGAATATGTTGTGCGATATTTGAATCCTACATCTTGCCTCTTTTTCCTTGAATATTGCTTGAAGAGCGTCTTTAAGGAAAAATCTTGTTAGTAGTCTTTGATCTTTGTTGATGAAGGAACGAGCGGAAGAATCTTGGACTTGAAAAGTACGTACTTGCCTCTATTCTTTTTGCGAAGTTCGAAGCTTTGAGAAGTATATATGAAGTATCGTTTCTTGAATTATGCGAAGTATGAAGTATCCTTGAAGAAGTATATGAAGTACTTAATCCTCGAAATATATATAAGAAGTATAAGTATCCTTCGAGAAGTATAAGAAGTACTCAATCCTCGAAATATAAGAAGTATTACGAATCCATCATGCGAAACTCTCGCTCCATGTTCTTTGCCTCATGCTATGCTCTATTCTTTGCGAAGTTCCAAACTTTGCGAAGTGAATAAGAAGTATTAATCCTTGAAGTATAAGAAGTATTGCCTCTGTTCATGCGAAGTTATTATTCCATTTTGGTGAGGATTCTTGTTGTTCATTGGTGAATATCTTCTTTGGAAGTGATTCTTGCCGAGAAGATGAAGAACATAAAAATGTTTTCTTGGTTATCCATAGTTGCCTCTCGTTCTTTATCTATGAGGGTAGAATCCTTGAGAAAGTGTTGATTGAGCAAACCGTTTTTGCATTCTTATTTTTCCTCCGTCTCATGCCTTGTGCTCATGCGATAGTATAATCTCTTCAAGTTGCTTATCTTATCTTGTGAAATAAATTGCATTCTCGCAAAATTGTTAATAACTCTAAAATTCGGCTATCTGCCGAAGTTTTGAAATAATTTCAAGCTCAATAATATTTTGAAAGATTCTAAATGATATTGTTGAGAGATTTTAGATAACACTCTTGAGAGATTATGAATATCATTTAAGCTGCGAGATTCTCAAATATCTTTCTTAGGACACAACTTGTGTAATGATTATGTTATGAAATGTGTATGCGATGTTTATGCCATGAAATGCTTATGCGATGCTTTCATGATGCAAGTATGATGCTTGTATGATGAGAATGCTTATCTACCGCAATGTATAGCTAATGTTTGTGTTACTTAGCTCCTTTTACCGCTCTAAAATTGATGTAGCTTTAAATCGCTTCCATTCTCCATTTCTCTCGATTTTGTCTCTAGTATATGCATTCCTCTTGCGTAGTTGTTGTTCCTCGCAATTCTTTTGCTTGTGCTTCATTTTTCTTATTCCCGCACTATTAGTATCGCATAATAATGTGATCATAATATCAAGTACGTGGCATTTGCATTGCCTCGGTCTGACTCATTTATTATATACGTGTTCGCAAGTTTATCATTTAATCATTTTCTCAAGCTCACAAGCTTATCACGTAATCTTTTTTGCGATAAAAGAATCAGTACCTTCATCCAAATTGTTTATGTTGAACTTTGTCATTGCGACAAGATCGCAGGATGTCTTTACATTTTCATGTAATGACCCATTGATCTTGCCTTATCATTTATTCCGTGGTCTTATTTTGCCTTCCTGGTTAAAGGTCTTATTTTGCCACCCCTCGTTTTTGCAACAATATGACAGGCCTAAATATTCTCAAGCGAACATAAAGCCCCATGACATTGCCGTCTTGCGACAAAATCGCAGTGACGTCGTTACACTTTCATGTAATGACCCATTGATCTTGTCTTATCATTTCTTAGTATTATTGCCTCTGCAGATGTTTTGGTTGCGATAATATGACAGCTGAATATCCTTGCGAACATAAAGCCCAATGACATTGCCGTCTTGCGAAAATCGCGGGGCGTCCGTACACTTTCATGTAAGGACCCATTGATCTCGTCTTACCCTCGCGTTAGTATTATTGCCTCTGCAGGATCATTGCACAAATATGACAAGCCTAAGTTTCCTTGCGAAACAAAGCCTCATGACATTTGCGTCTGTTTTGACACTCCCCCTAATGGAGAGCGCGCCCTTATCATCTCCCCAGGTTGCCCCTTCAAGGAGGCGAAACATCGCCATACAAGACTAGCTCCTCCCATCCTGGTCTTAACAACAACCGTTGTTTTCGCAAACCTCTTATCCCTTATACCTATAGGGTTTATGGTTACGAGACCGCACCCTAAGTGGAGTTTTCTTCGGGCGAGTGCAACATATGCCAAGACTTGTCAAGAATGGCCGGGGTAGGTTCATCCATCCCTAGCACTCGACTCCAACCGTGTACCTCGGCGCCTTGAGCATACGGCGACTCCTTGAAAGAGACCCTCGGTCGCCAAATTGGTATAACCTTATATATATAGTTGGGAATCCAAGGTACCTCTTCCTGATAGGCTTTCATGGGCCCCAAATTTTCATGACTCGAGGCTTCGGGAGCGGTGCCTTCCCCCGAGCCATGTCGAGAGATACCCCCTTATATGACGCACTTTAGGTCTTACATTTGCCTCTTACAAATGTTATTCGCGAACTAGGTGTACGCCATAAAGGTTCGTCCCATTCACTCACTTATTCATTTTTGGTCGATTCATTCAATCATTCATTTTTGATTATCTCTTCTCATTATCGCATGTCTTCATTCTTTCATTCATTTCTTCATTTCTATCACTTCCTTCACCGATTCTTTCATTTCCCGTCATTTCTTTCATTCATTCTCGTAATATCATACATATCATTGCGATTTGCTGCTGTTGTTGTCTCTTGCGAAGTATATGATTTGCTTGCGAAGGCTATCATCCTTGAAATGTATGGACGTCGTGATAAAATATAAATATCTCGAGCAAAAGAAGAATTGTGAGAAATGAGATTTGAACCCTTAACCCGCCTCTTGCATATTCTCACACCATACCAACTGTTCTAACCCTCATTTGCGAGTTTAAGTTGCGAGATAATCATCAACTTTCTTCTTTGCGAGATAAGCAAAGTGGAGAAATTTCTCATAACAAAAATAAGTGTGCGAGAGCAAGAACTGATCCCGCGACCTTTCCGCTCACATTCATGCCTCCCCGACCAACCGTGCTAGCCATGCCTTCCGCGAAGTGTTTCGCGAAATAATCACTTACTTTCTTCTTGCGAGATACTTATTGCGAAAAATCCCATGTGAAAAAATACACGTTCGCCGAGACTTGAACTCGCGACCATGAACTCATTAACCCATGAGTGACCAAATCGTACGCCTCTTGTTTGCGAAAGAATGAAACAACCTTGCGAAATTATCCATTTTTTCCCTTCTTTGCGAGGCAAAAATTCTTTGCAGGTGGGAGATTCGAACCCGCGACCTTAAGCTCCTCTTGTTCGCTCGTGACCAATTGTGCTACTCCTCCACGTGCGAAAGGATCGCGGGAATGCTAATATATGACTTATATTCACCCTTTGATATTCAAGGAAAAGATGACAAAATTCTTCGCGAAGGGTAAGACTCGAACTCGCGACCTTATGTTTATACTCTTCGCCGGTGACCAATTGTGCTAGTCTCATTGTTTGGAAAGAAACACACAATACTATAACTTTATTCACTTCTTCGCTCCCTAAGTTCAAAATATGTAAAAGGTGGGATTCGAACTCACAGAACCCCAAGCTTATTCTCTTCGCGAATGACCATCCTGGCTACTTGCCACGAAGGAAACACACAATGCTATAGCTTTATTCCATTTTTTCCCTCTTGAAAGTTCAAAATATTTGAAAAAATATGACCACAAGAGATTTGATCTTGCGACATCGGGCTTCTTCGCTCAACTCAAACCATCTGTACGAGCTTCCTTTTGTGATAAAAATCACAGCTGTTTTGTTCTTATCCTTTTCTTCGTTCTTCCTTAATTTCCTTCAACAATTTTCCTATTTTCTTTTTCTCCCGAATATGAAATCTTCCATTAAAAAAATTAGCTTTCTTCCTTGAATTTTATCACATCAAACCCTTTTTTTTTTTTTTTTATGTTCTTGAATTGTTGACGTTATTTTCTCCCGAAAGTGTGATTTCTTCCATAAAACTTCCATTTTGAACCCAAATTTTATAGATCTAAATAAAAAAGTATGAACAGTAACTACATTTCATGGAAATTTCTCTTAAAGTTTATAGATCTAATTGAATTCATCACCAACAGAGTAGTTTTTTCTAAACTTTCTTGAACCAACAAGATTAGGTCCTGTTTCTAGCGCATATGTAGTAGCGAAATCCCACACTACACCCCTCACTATATTTTGTAGATCTAAATCTTATTAATTATCTAAATTTCAAATATAAGTGCTAGAAATTTAAATAGACACATAAGATTTTTTTACGTGGGTTGATCAATGTGATCTACATCCCACGATTCTTGATATGATTGTTGAGGTTACATAAGAATTACATTTACAATCTCCATTAATGGATAATTTGTAGAGCTCTACAGATCTAGTTTTAGGTGAAGAAGATGATAAAAGAAAATAAAAAGTCTTTCTCCCTAAAATATCTCTCTTCCCTAAAATTCTCTCTCCAAAAATTATTCCTCCCTTTCTCTCTCCCGCTCTCCTTCTTTATAGGTGTTTACATAATGGATGACCTCACATACAGCTCATATTCTCGCGAGCCTTTTAATGATTTCAGTGCTCTCGCTACCTTCTTATGAGACATTCTCTCGAGTCTTGCTACCTTATCTCGAGACACTCTCTCGGAGCCTTGCTACCTTCTCTCGAGACACTCTCGCGAGGAGTCTTTGCTACCTTCTCTCGAGACACTCTCGCGAGTCTTGCTACCTTCTCTCGAGACACTCTCTCGAGCCTTGCTACCTTCTCTCGAGACACTCTCGCGAGTCTTGCTACCTTCTCTCGAGACACTCTCTCGAGCCTTGCTACCTTCTCTCGAGACACTCTCGCGAGTTAAGAAAATAATTGAATCTACTGGCGCCAAGAGAATATGTTGTGCGATATTTGAATCCTACGGTGTTGGCATACGCGGTGCAAGCTTGATCCGAGTGAAAGAGTGAGTGGGTGTGTTAAAAAAAACAACAACTTAAATTACGATTATACCCTCATTTTTTTTATTTATATCACATAAATCAGGTGCACATTATATAAGGGCAATTTTGGAATTTCAAAATTCTGACTTCGAGGAGCACTGTTCATGAACAACTTAAATTACTATTATACCCTCACATTATTTATTTTACATCACTTCTACCGGCATAGAAAAGGGCAAAATCGTCCATATAAAAATTATTATTATACCCTCGTTATATTTTTAAGACATTTATTGGAATAGGTTAAAATTAAGGGCAATTTCGGCAATTCGAAATTTGCAGCTTCGAGGCACTGTTCATGAACAGTGCCTAAGGGGTCTTCGCTTTATAGTATTGTATAGATTGTATAGATAAAGTACAACTGGTGCCAGGTATAAAAAGTGAATAATTTCTAATATTTCCTCGTTTGTTTTCACCACTACCTTCTCTCTCATCACGACCAATTGCACCATCGTCACTTCCACTTCCACCACAACCAAAAGCCAGTGTCAGTTATGATATGAAAACCTAGATTCAATTATCATTACCTTTGAACATCAACATTTATATTACACAAATCCATCGGTAAACAATAAATCCACACACAAAATCGATGGCAAACCCATCAACAAATTAATAAAACCCACGAACAAATTCAATAAGATTTTGATTTTGGACTTTATTTTATTTTATTTTGGTATAACGATGTTTCTAAGAATTCAACACCGGGACCGATTGCAACTTGTTTGACAATTTCCTATGCCTTTAATGGCCACATAATTAGGTGTGATTGATTGATTTATCAAGTTTTTAAGTGATTGAATTATATGAATTAATTTGGAATTTTAGTTTTTTTGATTTATTGGGAGATGGTAATGACTTAAGAAGGATCTTTCAAAAAAAAAAATGCTACTGTTGTTAGATCGAAAGGAAGAAGGAGAAGAAAGATGAAAATGGTGGTAGTGAAACAGAACTTTTTGTTTTTCTGGTGAAAATGTCTTGTAAATGAAATATAGAAATCTTCAGGGATTGTTTAATTTTCGTGAAATTAAAATAGAGGACTTATTTGCAATTTTATCCAACTGATCCCGCTATACATTCATCTTAACGGCTATAGTTATCCATGTATTATCATCCAACGGTCATTAGCCTGCTACCTTATAAAGCTTTCCCCGCACAGTCGTACGGGATAGCACTGCTCTTCTATATATGTTGGAGCAAAATGAGTTTTAAGGAGTAATTTAAGGGAAAACTCTATAACTTGTTAGAGTCAATCCATGCTTTTGATCATTCTCATCTTTACCCCACTACCAATCCCAATGTTAGAGTCATTCCCCTCTTCACCATCAAGATTGTGCCACATCGTGTCCCAAGATTGGACAAGCCTCAGTTATCCCGGCTGTAGCAAGATCCTAATTTAAGTGTGGCTTCATTCTCTCAACATTCTCTCTCTTCTTTGTAGATTGGGCGAAAAGCATGAGTCAACTCGGATTTTAAATTTCTAAACAATTCTTGATTATTTCTACTCTGGTTATGATTTAATATATCTTTCTAATTTGTTATTTGTTATCATTGTTGTTTCCTTAGATTACTTTTGGATGTTAGAATAAATTGCTTTCTGTTGTAGGGCTTATAGCCCATGAATATGCGGCCCAATATAGTGTCTAGGGTCTTCTTCCTACTTGTATATAAAACAATATTATTCCATGTAACCCTATTATCCTGATGAATGGAAACTACTCTGCCTCTCTACTTTCCCTTCCATTTCCACTGCAAAACGTTATCAGCATGAGCTCTAGCCTCTCTGAAAAAAAAAATTAATCCAATTATCATCTTATGATCTTATTTTGTAAAATACGACACATCAAGAAAAATCCTTCTCCCCCTCGAAAGTTTGGTTGATCAACTCACAGTGCGGAACCATCCACAGATGTTTATCGGATCTATATTTTTTTTTTCTTTAAATCAAAAACGTTAAAGGGCGAAACTCAACCATAGGAATTTTTTTTTCTTTTTCATCAATCTGTGTATAATAAATACAATTTGGGAAGATCCATCGTAGCCGGTACCGTTCTTATCTTATTTTATTTTTCTCTCTCAGTCGTACACAAAAGGAAAAAGGTATACCTAAATCCCTTTTACTGTTCGCTTTTCTTTTCCTTAACTCCATATCTTGTGAAAGTTGTCTGCTATGTTATATCTTTTTACTATGTATCATGTATATCATCGATTGATTTATGCCATATCTTCTTTCATGTACCTCATGATTATTATCAGTTTAATTTGTGTACTATTTACTGTTTAGATGTATAGAGCATGTTTGCATCTCTGTGAGTGATATATCTTTGATGTTTTATACTCCCTCCGTCCCACATATATAGGCGGAATTTTGGTTTCTTTGTCCACTAATAAAGGACTTTGTTTTCCAAGATGAATTTTTCCATATATACCCATATTTATTGTACATAGGTAATTGTGTTGGGAGATAAGGCAGAAGGGCAAAACAAGAAAAAACATATAAAATTATGAATCTCATGCAATTTTAAATCTAAAGAGGAGTCTCTCTCCAGTGGGACGGAGGGAGTAAATTATAGGTGATTTGTCCTGATATGAGGGATCTATACTAATTAATTTGTCACCATCACATGTTTTTGTATTTTCTTAAGAAGATTTGTCTGTTCTTAACCTTGATTATGACATATATTTAATTAGCATAATTCTAGATTTTTTTTTTGTAAGTTTTGGGAATTTTTGATCGATGATCTTACTACACCTGTGTTGTTCTTTTTCTGGCATCTGTGTTGCATTATTATTATATTAATTAATATTAATAAAATAAAATAAAATAAAATAAAATAATTATTTTCCTTAATCAATGATATAATTAATTTTGTCTTTAATGCCGTCGGTAACGTATGTTTGTCTCGTTGTCTAACTGTGGGATCGTCCGAGGAAACCATCTGTTCTTCCGTGGGAGAAGATGGGAAGGTGGAGACCCGTCAGCCCAAATCCGGGTCCAGCTTCTTTGTCTGCTCTGATTCCGGTCCAATGGGCCGTCCTATCGAGTTGGCCTAGGCCCAGATTTCTCTACCCTATCCTATCCGATTGGACCAGCTTGTTCCTGTCGCCTTGGGCCCGACCCAGTTGTTCTGCTCCGATTTTGGGATGTGCGCGACTAAGGTCGTATTGGTTCCGCCTATGTACAATGGGAACCAAAATGTGAGGTATGTAACTAATGCGGGTCTTTACACTGAATATTCGTTGGTCTTATTTATTTATTTTTTAGAACATGCCTAGTTCTATTTTTTTTTCTTAAGATAAGTCCATAAACGGTCAATTTAAATTAGGACTATTGATGTCGACCATTAAATTTTTTGGTTTTATTGTTATCTTGTTCTCTTGAATATTATATTGGCTATAGTTGAGTGATTATTTTTTTTAGTTCAATTGGTTGTACCAACTCGATTCGATTGTATTCATTTGGGGTTAGAAGTACTTGAGCACCATTTGGGATACTTGATATTTTACCAAATTTTTTGAATGTTCCGTGGAATGTCCACTTGCTCGACTATTAATCTGTCAATAGTCTCAAAACATACGTTCAAATAAAATCACATGTATTCCAATTTTTGTGGAAGAACTCACAAAAGATGATACAAGTCATAAAATTTTCATTTCTCTACTTCATCCATAATACTAACGAACCGGTATATGTTGAAGTATGACAACAAGAGAATTATCTTTAGTAATATGTATTCAACCTAAAGTAAGTGGTTGACATGTTTAATGAGATTCTCTTGGCCTATTGAGATAAAGAAATTTCTCAAATTAAGCTAAATGTAGCAAAATTGAAAATGGAAAGAACCCCAAAGTAATGAGGGTTAGACGTACCGACTCATATAAAGCATGTGAAAAGGGACATATATATCATGAAGAAAAAAAAAAAAATTCTTTCCCTCAGCAGTAATGACACCAAAGTATAGGTATCGATTGAACATGGGATCAACTAAAATATAATTCTAGCTCCCATCATAAATAAAAGAGTTGGAAATGCACCTTGGTCATAGGTGTTGGTATATACAATATAATGTGTATGTGTATCATAGTAACAACCAATTTTCACATCAACTTTAATGGCAACAAGAACTTTGCCCCGCCAATTGACTATCTTAAAGAGCTCAAGATTTGCTCATTTTTTTTCAAGATAGAACAAAGACGTCGCAAAATCTCTAGATGTACCAAGAGATAATCACACCTTGTTAAATTCCCAAGTAACCCGTGCAAATGGATATCACGTGGAACATCAAAATGATGAATTGCATCTTTTATAGTCTCTAATATATTTGGAAAGAAATATATTTTAGAGAAACTAATGAGTCAATCTAGTGAAATGTAAATCACTATAGTATTTGGATTATTGAATCCATATTGACTCCGACGATGAAATGTTGGGAGTTGACTCATTTAGGCTTTGACATAACCATAAAGGCACTATTGTTGTGACATGATGTTTAATTTTGAAAGGAATCATACGTACATCACTGTGTTTGAGTGGACGAGATAATGGGAAAAAGATTGACAGAATATGAAGTAACGACATATCTCTCAATAAGTGTTTTCTAAAGTACCAGATGCACAACCCCATCCTCCCTCCCATTATGCTTTTAAGTAAGAGATCATATCACTCATTTTACAAAGTCTTCAATAAAACAGGATCGAGACCATCCCAATATGCAAATGGTAACAATCCATATTACATAGATAACAAGGTGAAATTTAGAAAAATATTCATGCGTAATGCGGACCATTAAAGTGACCTATGGCTCGGTGAATGTTTTGACATTTTGGACTAGTTATAGTTCCCAAGAAATTTGCATTTAAAAACTCCTAGCACATATTACACAATACAAAGTGCAAAGGCTCACCACCCTTATTAAAGCTGGAGAATTTACATCAAAAGGACTTGATGAATATTGCATGTTTAATAGGATCAATATAGAGCATCTTATACCCAATGGTCTCGCAGAGGCTATCATCAAAGGTTACAGATGGTGCCTAAGGAATAGGTTATGCGTACCAACCTATCTTTTATTGCTTTAGGGATATGCAATATTACACGCATCTTACTTAATTCGTTTTTAGAACCCAATATTAGTCAACCTTTTCTCGCGTACCCGGTTGGTAAATCGGATTTAAGCGACATTCGTGTTCTTACGCATTTTTGGTTGCACTATATATGTGCCATTACGACTCCACATTGTACTATGACGGGTCTTCAAAATCATATAGTTATGTTGGAAATGAGTTCCCAACAATTATCCGCATTTTAAAATTTTTGGCAGGAGATATCTTACCGCTAGATTTGCGGATTATCACTTTAATGAGACAGTCTTCCCGTCGTTAAGGGGAGATTAGAAAAAGTATTTTCTAAGGGGACGACAGGAATTTTGGTGTGTTCCCACTGTGTCTCATATTGATTCTTGTACTCCACAAATGTAAATGTAAAGTGATAAAGAATATTCTATTTTCGAATATACACCGATATTGCTAAAGTGATGAGATCACACATACCACCGCAAACCTACCTCTTACGATTACAAATCCTCAATACAGGATATACACCATAGACTAAGGTGTTGCAACTACAATAAGTGAAGTGTGGTTGAGGCCGTGGCTCCATAAAGGAAGTTGGATAGACCACTTGGTTCGATCGATCCTCACCTAGAAAGGAAGTAGGTGAGTAAGGCACAACTTATTTATATCATCGAAATTATCTCATAAGATTGTCTCTCGTATATGTCCATGAATCAAACTCGGAGGACGCTCCAAGTTTTAAATGATTCTAGAGGACAATGAAATCTGACGGATTATGAGAATTCACATGAGTCAATGGAAGGATCATGCGTGCACGTAATGATATAATCTATAAATAGTTGCTCCGTAAGAGCACAATGAGATCGAACCATGCTTTATTTTGATTAATTTCAAATAAATTGCATATTTGGCCTTCACAATCCAGGTAGAACTTAGTTCTTTGGCAAATATACGGGTATTTGGTGTGGTAGTGCTAACCAACCAAGTGTAAAGCCTATTGGACATACATAATTAATTTGTCATAAAGCATATTGAGAAGAAGGTAGTCTTAAAGTACAAAGACTCGCCTTGTGGCGCGAGGTTTCTCACAAAGCCCTGGAATGGTTCTCTTGTAACGAACGTTATAGAGTTCCGCTACCTAGTTAGCTTGGTAATTTCAAAAGACTTGAAATGCAAAGATATGTATGTGGTTGTTACGTATCTCCGAAAGAATCAAGAGACAAAAGATATTTACAAAAGTACTTGATAGACTTTTGTTGCCCAAATCAAATGACTCTAAACCACGGAGTGCGTTTACGTAGATAGAACTCTCACTTATAGATTCAAGCAATCGACGGATGTGGTATACCCGTCTAAGTGACTATTTGATTTGGAGGGGATAGACAAGTAAGTTATTTTTCCTTGCGTATTCATAAGAAAGTTCCCGATTTGGAATTGTAGCTATTTATGTTGATGGTACGGACATGATGTGTACTCTTGATGTGATAAGAGACCTTAAAAGCTATTTAAAATCCGAATTTGAGATGAAAAATCTAGGGAAAGCTCTGACCAATCTTTGAGCTTGTGGTATATTATTCCACCGGTTGCATATGTCTAAAATTGTCGGGCAATTTAACAAAGACATGCATCCCGATAGCACTCCCATGATTAGTCGAGGTTCAAATGTAAGTAATCGACCATTTCGCCTAAAGGAAAATGACGAAGATGTGTTGGGAGATGAAATTCCCATATCTAAGTACAATAGACGCATTGTTGTACTTTGTATAATAATGTACTCGATTAAATCTTACATCCTCAGTGAACTTGTTAGCTAGATATAGCTTAGCGCCAACGCAACGTCATTGGAATGGTACAGTGAATGTAATCATGTACTTAAAAGCAACCATTGACATGAGTTTGTTTTATCCCTGCAAAGACATAAAAGGAATGCTAAAGGAACTGCAATCCAAAAGTTGTTGATTATGAAGGAACAATAATCTCTTCTCCAACGAAAGTAATCAGAGGGAGATATGGTAGATTATTTTCTAAGTCATTACCAATATTCAGTTTCGAAAAATACGTGACTAAAGGAACTGTCTGGAACAACTCTGAAAGTAATCAGGGGGAGATGCCGACATCAGGGGGAGGATCCAAGGATATGATGTCGACATATTTTACCTCGAAATTGAAATTGTGTTGTACTCTTTTTCCCTTCGATCGAGAATAGTTTTTCCCAAAGGGTTTTGTTACTCGACAAGGTTTTTAGCTAGACAACACTAAAAACATCAAGTATGTTGAACGTTGAAGACAAAGATCGCGTTGATATTACTGAAAATATCTGAATCAAAGAAATAAAACGTGATAGTCTGTTAAGCGACGTAACTTCCAGAATCAACAACATGGTCTTATAAACATTCAAGTCACCAAAGTAAAGTGTGATAAACTCCCCTTTGACTGCATTAGACTAATGAAAATTGTCTGACATCAGGAGGAGCATCTAATGGTGTGTTGAACTATTTTCCTTCATTGAGGTTAATTTCCCCATATGGTTTTGTTACTCGGAAGGTTTTAATGAGACAACAATAAACACCGGCAAGTAATTTTCCAACTAAGGCTATTGTCTTTCCCACGAGGATTTTCTGCCTTAGGAGTTGTGAAGCAACTAGTCAACTTCAACTGAGCAAAGTGATCAACTGCAACTGATCAACTTTACTTGCATCTGTCACGTTGTACTCTTTTTCCTTCGTCAAGATTTTGTCCCACTGGGTTTCATTGTCAAGGTTTTAATGAGGCAATATATGCGAGTCCATCTATGTTCTAAGTTTGCTTAATATTGCACTCTTTTCTTTAGTTCAGGTTTTGTCCCTCTGGGTTTTTCCTGACGAAGTTTTAACGAGGCAATTAACTTAGACTAGTCGGTCCTTGAAGATCGTATTGCATGTGATGAACTACATGTAAAGTACTAGATAACATGTGAAGTACTACATGGGAAGAGTCGTACCAAGGTTTTGTCCCACTGGGTTTTCCCTTGTCAAAGTTTTAATGAGGTAATTGATTTCGGCACAAGTCATCAAGGAGAGGACGACATTTGAAGAACTATATTCGAAGCACTAAATGTGAAGCAGTGCATATGAAGTTATACTGGACCGCACAAGGGGGAGTGTTGTAGGGATTATAGCCCATGAATATGCGGCCCAATATAGTGTCTAGGGTCTTCTTCCTACTTGTATATAAAACAATATTATTCCATGTAACCCTATTATCCTGATGAATGGAAACTACTCTGCCTCTCTACTTTCCCTTCCATTTCCACTGCAAAACTTTCAAATTTTTCATCACTGCATTTTGTTTTGGTCTTTTCAAAAGTGATTTTTTTTTATTTTTTAAATCATGTGCTGCTAATCTCTATGTTTCTCCACCACGTGTATGCAAATTGTTTATGCTCTAATGGCGTTTGCCTTTTTGTTTGTTATGATTAATGTGTTTATCGAGTAAGTCTTCAAGCGTTTCTTTTGTAATTGTTTGTGATGGTATTCATGGTTACCCTTTTCTTCTTGGTTTGTTAATATTCAGCTATTACACTTTCAATACTTATTCAAAATATGGAATATTTTGTTTCCTTGATTGTAGCCTAAATACATTATTTAAATACCCATCAAAATCCACCCCTTAAAATATACCCTTATTCAATTTTTAAAAATACCCCTACCTTTTGAAAAGTGGAAGCAACTAGCACAAGTTGCTTTCATAAGTGTACGTAATCGGCACAAGTTGCTTCCGAGATTAACGCAACTTTATACAAGTTTCTTCTAAAAAGTGGAAGAAACTTTCTCAAGTTGACTCCAAAAAAATATATTTTTTACCCCTCGGGGGTATTTGCGCAAGGCCAACCAAAATGGAGGGTATTTATAACATTCTCACTTTCATTAATCTCAAAACCTATTCAAACTCTAACCATTATATCAAATCGATTGCACCACCCTTTCATAATCACTTCAGAAAATCAATTCAACCTGCAAAATGGAAGAAAACAACTCAAATCAAGTTGGTGATTTAGTTAATAAGTTTCAACAGCGACTCTAGAATTGGGAGATACTAGTGAAATAGTTGTCTTTCAACAGGATAAGGTCAATGAAGAAGATGAATCAAATGGTAGGCAAGCGCTATTGGAATGGTAATCATTGAAGGAAGAATGATTTATGACATTGTGGAAAAGTTTATCAAATTTACCTGGCAATTTATAAGAGAAAATTTTTGATGGGGACAAAATTTGAAGGGGGCATGGTGGACCAATAAAGAAGCCGACATTTGTTTCCAAAATTTTTACTAATTTAAGTTACTAAGTTATACTCCCAAACTACCCTTTTCCAAATCTAAGCAAATTTTGTTATCCAAAAATACTAATTAACCTAAATTAAGGTCAACTCAAGCCAACTGTAAAAGGGAAGAAACAGATAAAAATATCTAACAAGATTTGTTAACTTTTATTAAAATCTTGTGACAACCCGAATCAATAACAATAGTCCGGCCGGCCCTATTATCAGTAATTTAAGGTTTTCACTACATGAACGTAGATTCACATAGCTCACACTATCTCAGAAAAATATTTGTTTTAAATAAAATAGAAAGGAAAGAATTTTTATCACATTAACAAGTTGTGAAATAGACTAACACATTCCATTAATGAAAGAATTACGTATTAAAAAAGTTTCGACAAGAAAACTTATTAAGAAAATAATATTTAATAATGTGATATTCTTGTTGAAAATAAGGGAAAACAAATTCAAGAAAACTTCATCAAGGAATGGGTTCCACTTCTTCCCAGATCTTGCCAATGGAAACTCGAGAAAACTCCAAGATTAATCACTTACTTACTCAGCTACCTGAAACTGAAAATCAACACAAGGTCAGAGCCTTGTAAATTGCAAGTTCACTCTTAGTCCATCAGTTCAACCGTTGAATATAAAAGCATCAAAGAATCATGTAAGAATACTTACACTAGCTATGAGACAACATCGTAAATACTAATAAAGTTCACTAGTTCGTAACCTTCCACAAAGATCATGTTCAGTAGCTTGAAACATTTATTTACCATGTAACTATTTAAAACCACAAACACATAAAATAACAAAATACATAAGAACATCCCACGGAGACACAATTGAATAATTGTATCCTCGACAACAGCGCAACGAATATCAAGCTAAACATACATACCACTGCCCACCGCGACGCAAAAGCTATCTACAATACATAGTTGTGGCCCCGATCTCGGAAAATAACAAAATCACACCACGACCCACCGCGACGCATTTTCTATTTTCAATATTTATGTGGCCCCGATCTCGGCAACTAACAAACATACAAGTCGCCACCGCCCACCGGACTCACATACATGTAGCCCTGATCTCGGAAAATAAAAAAACATATAAGTAACCACTGCCCACCGGACTCACATACATTTAGCCCTGATCTCAACCATCGTAACATACTGGAAACATCCAAGCACTCAACACATACCAAGAATGAATATAACAAAGCGAAACAAGCAATTGTACTGTCTAACTATCCCTAGCATCAACTGACGTTCCACATATCTGATCGTCATAATATTTTTACAAGAACCTCACAAGGACCTAGAGTAAAACATATAAAAAATTCAGGGAATTATAACGGTTGAGTCCTGAGATACCAGGCCTTCTTTACGTCTGTCTTAGGGTGAAAATCTCTAGAGGCAGTCAACATTTCGAGCGAAAATGGGATACCTGCCCATGTCCGATCCTTATGAAATTTCTACAGGGTATTTATAAGGTTATAAATAACTGCATATCAAAAACTGAGCATAATCTAACGGTTGGATAATCTATACAAGAGATAAGTCAGTACTTCTCTTCATCAGAATTCTGCAGAAACGCAGTTAATGAAATCAATTAATTCAAGGTTTTAACAGTATCCGATCACCCTCAAAATTTAACCGAAGGTATATGACACACTGAAGTAAAACATATAAAATTCAAAACAAACCAACGGTTGGAAATTAATTTACAAGCAAAGAAACTTCTGCAATTCATATGCAGGGTTCGAAAATGGGTTGATTTATTGTTTGCCCCAAGAACAATTTTGAACTACCAATACAAATAGAAAGCTTAAATAAAAACAATAAAACTGATAAAGCAAGAACAAAATTGCCTCTAAGTGGAGGGAAGAGACGAATCAAACCAACGAGAGAGCGAAATCATAAATCAATCCATCCCTAGCTCATTCTTCTTTCGCACGACAGTTTTTCTTTTGTTTTTTCTCAATTTTCTGATCCCTAACGTCTTATGCAAAGCTAGGTTTATCTCTTTTGTTAATACCCTAGTTTGAAAACTTATAACCAAACCCTTTCCAAATGATAAGGGAAAACCCATCTATCACAAAAAATATGGATGTGAGTTATCTTACACTTCCAATACATACTTACCAAGTAGGAAATTAACCGTTCATGATTATTAACTAGGGGTATTCCAAATCTAAACTCTCTTTTCCTAAAGATTTATTATATATGGTTTTTTAAGTGGTAAAGGTAAGTTCTTAATCTAAAAACTCTTAAGGCTGATTAAACTTTGATAATTAATCAATCTAATAGCTTAGATTTCTTGATTCTGTAACAAATAAAACCGTTTGATTTTGATGGTTTACCACTCGAGAGTGGTGATGGGTGCTTATATTGGACATGGATAATCTTTGGAGTACCAATTAGTTTTTTTTCCCCCTAAAGACAGTTACATCATTATCCACCTTGATCAAATCCCTTAGTTATCCATTATTAGCTCGTCTTCGTCCTAGGTATCATTCATTATCTATATATATAACTAGGTATCACCGGGGCCTTACGGCCCTGGATCAACCTATCATTTATTATGTGATCATTTAATGGTCTTTATTTTTATTTTGACATTTCATGTACCTGTTTTCTTAAGAATCCTTTGTTTTTCTTATCCAATTAAAGTAGTTTTTTACGTTTTTTGCAATATTATAGGGGGAAAACAAAAATATGTTCATATAATAAAAATAATAGTCTCTTTTAGTACCTCTCAATACGACAAACACGTTAGATTTCTTCTCATGTTAAGCATCATAGTTTTCCTTGCATTCCTGGCTTTGTTGTCTATTGTCTTTAATCTGGGTCATTTACATCGCTTAAGTCATTATGAGTATAAATAATATCATCATCAACAAATAATTGATTAAATATCATTTCATTTCAACCTTTATCTGATTATTAATATTGTTTAAATTTTTTAGAGCTTATATTCATGATTTTCGTATTTCTTTATACATTGACGGTCCATATTCGATATTTTAATAGTTCTTCTTCAAATTTTCATATGTTTCTTTTCTAAACCACCATGTTCAATCTTTATTGTTTTCAAAAGATAGAGAATAAAATCCATAGTAGATTCCCGAAACATTATATTTTTAAGCCAATATGAGTTGCTAAGTCATTCTTAGCCTAATGTTTAAATGCAGAAGCAAACCCTATTTTAAAGTTTTTCTTTCGTTATTATTACCTTATAATCATGGATAACTACTTATAAATAACTATACGATAAGCGGTATTTTTTTATAATTATATGGTAAATGGTAAGTAATATATACTTTAATCATGGATAACTTAGGGATAAACTTAAACACTTAAGTCTTGTTTAGTACTTTGACAACTACTTAGGAATTAATCACTTTGCCGACTAATTTTATAGTATTTGGGTTACCTTGTTAATATGCATTGTTTAAAATTCATTGTAAACTAACCCTAGATCATATCGTTATTTTATTTTTATCTAACTCTAGCTCCGACTATATATAGTTTCCAAGTTTATACAAAAACTCTAATTCCTAATAAGATTTCATATGAAAGATAATTTTAAAGAAACGGTTTGCATGTATGGGTAAATAAATGTATATAAAAGCTAATTTTATAAAAGTTGAAATTAGTAACACGTATACAATCAGTCCATGAATGTCCCAAAATTAAAGCTTGTGCCTTTAGACAATAAAGATCAAGGCACATTTCCGAATGCAATAATATTTGAAATTCAAATATTATTTACTTTTGTTATTGTGGTAATATCAATTAAAAAATGGAACATAACAACGCTCATTAATAGTTTAAAGAAATGTTGTCAAAAATGCATCCAGTGTAATAGAATTTTAGTTAGTACTTCTAAATTCTTTTAAAACTAATAAAAGATAATAACCCATCTCGTTTATAGGTATTACCGAACCTACAACCGGGAGGATCCTGTAGTTTGTTCGGGACACGAAACCTTTGTGTTTTGTTGGTCCTGAAATTAGTCGTGTCTAATTATTGCTAGAAGAACTTAGCAAAAGAATTGATGACATCAATCCATTACACATATAACTTATCAAAGAACATTTTTTTATTTTATTCTTAATTTGTCTCTAATCGTATTTTCTTTAGTAATTAATTTAGTCTCTTACTCCTATCATTAATTAACATGCTCGTCCGGACTATATCTATTTTTACATAGAAGAAGTTATTCGTTTGGTTAGTAAAAAATTCTCCAAAAATTAACATTGTTATTGCATTAACCCAACTCTTTATTTAAGTTCCAAGTGGGTCTCCGATAACAATTCACATGTGGCTTCTACATTTTTACTTAATTTTCTCTCCACTTTAAGCACTCGGTATCGTTCAGAAACAACAATGACGTATTATTATGTTTTGAGTATTAACAAAAATCCATTCAATTTTGCAATCGCGGTGTTAGGAACTATGATGGTAAAGCCATCCATAAGGTATTCAAAATGAGTATATGTGAATATATTCAAAGGACTTGCATCAAGTAATATTAGTGTGAGAATCAAATGTAACTCACCTTTCCAATAGCCTAATAACCCCAAAAGATGATGTCAATTCTCTTACATCTTCCTTACATTCATTATGCACAATTTATTCTCATCATTACGTTGATGGTAAATTGAATATCCACCTTTGTCTACTATATGTGTGCATCTTTAGATAAAATAATTATTTTTGCAAATCTTGTTTCACAAAAGTTACTTCTCGCCTTAAAAGCAAGAAGTTATACATTTTTCTTTTCTCATACGGGAGATTCAAAATTCAAAAAGCGACAACATGTACCATGTAACATCATTTCCTTAGTGTTAGAAAAAATAATTAGGTCACTCTTCGCATTTAAAATTTTAGCTCAAACAAATTTGTCAACCTGCTCCACCATTCATATTTGTTTGGACTAACCAAGAATTAAAAAATTGCATATGAGTGATTACAACTTTTGGCAGTTCTCCGTGTGTATACATATATTCTCGGTGTTTGCTCCAAGTTTATATATCTACGTGATATTCTTGAAGTTTTTTTTTTTTCGAACTTTATAATCATAACATGTAAACTTAACCAAAATATTTTAGATATAGTTTTTTTTAAAGGATATTAAATTTGATTTTTATAACTAAATGTTAATATATTGCTCCTCGACTTGCTAATTTGGCAAATCTCGACCAAATTTCATGGCACCGAAATCAAGAGACTCCTCTCTGATTAGACTGGCTAGATAATTCTGGATAATACAATTCAGAATTATTGGACGATAGTTCTGGATAATTTAATTTCGTTAATCTGTCATTGAATTTTTATTTATCCACGAAGAAATAAAATAAAATATATACACGACAAACAACACCATTCACCTTTCTGATAATATATTGTCATAAAGACCTAACAATTACACCAAAACTTGTTTCTATGTTTCTATTAAATTAAATTCCACAAATCAATTCCTACAACTTGAAGCTCTAACAACAACAAAAGCAAGCTCAAGGGGCAACCTAACTTACTCCAGGTTCTTGTTACTTAGTAAGATAATAAGAAGTAGAATTTAAGGACATCGAGAGAAAAATCCCTAGAAGGAGAATTAGTTAATGACAAACCCAACTATTTGTTAGTCGTGTTCATAATAAGAAACCCATATTAGGATTTTCTGTGCCGCAAAGATTTCGGATGGAACTTTCACGCCTCTCGATTTTCAATCGACTATGACGTAAGTGTACTTTGGGTCTTTGTTTGAAATAACAAATAGAAAATGAATGTATTGAATTCACCTCAATAACCAAGGAGGAAACATCGCCATTCAGCATCAACAATGAGGATATCGATTACTTGTGTATTTATATTTCTCCTCGTCTTTCGGGATTTTTAACGAAGTTGGGTTAGTATTTATATTTCTAATAGAAGATGCTTCCAAGAAGCAAATAAATTAATTAGACGTACAAATACTAACACACTTTAGCTAATGGTTGTATTTATTCATCTTCGGTGATCAAGCCTAAAAGTAAAGAATCATAAACTTCACCATCATCGTGTTATGTTGAAAAAAAAGTAACGAGTTTTGCGCCTTTTCTATATCCTTGCATTTTAATTACCAAAAAGATAAATTAAACTCGTCAATCAACGAATAAGCAACCAAGTATCAAAAAACCAAATCCACCAACTATAATGAAGTATTTAAAAGTTTCAAACCTTGTCTATGAGTTACCCAGATGAAGGTGTAATCTCATAATTTCATATACTGTAACAGAGGTTCTCTATGAACCGAGGAAAAAACCATGAAAAAACCGCCACTCACAGTTTTTCTTTTAATTTGTGGGTCTCAGTGGGCCCAGCCCCTCGGGAGACTGCAGGGGGAAGCATTGTGTGTGGCGGTTTTTAGTGTGGTTTTTCTCTCGGTCTATCTGGTTTTGATCTTGTGAACACTTAGGGAACTGTGGATATGTATTCCATAATTAAGTGAATAACACTAAATTTTTTCTTTAGTAACAAACACTAAACACTTTCTCCTATAAAAAGCGGAAAGCGGTAACCGTTATCCCAGCCGAATGAGGTAGTCGAGTAACGTAATAGAAAGAAGTTTGCAAGACGGAGAAAAGAATTTACTTAATTGGAGAACCATTAAATGTTTAATATAAAACTTTGGATTTGAACTGGAATGCTTACACTTTGAAGTACTGCGGAATTACTACCTCGCTAGTTAGGATTTTTCACAGGCTAGCAGACCCAAGTCTCTTAAGCTCTATCAAGATGCATTTGTATATGGTTAATTCGGTGAGGATGATTTTCAATAAATAAAGTCAAATCAAAAAGTAATAAGTCTTGCGGTGGTGACACATATACGCGGTTAAAACCAAGTACTCACCAAGACCTGACAATTTTTATGTGGAGGCATGTATCACCAATGTCAACACCTGCAGTCATCCAACACTCTGTGGGAAGAGCCTTACCCTTTTGGCTCACATATGATTAATTCAAAGAGGATGATTTTCAATAAATCAAGTCAAATCAGAAAGTAATATGTCTGGCAGTGGTGGCACATAAAAGAGGTTAAAGCCAAGTTGTCACCAAAACCTGGGAATTTTTATGTAGAGGCGTCTATCACCCACGTCAACACCTGCAGTCATCCAACACTCATGGGAAGAGCCCCCTTCTGGCTCACAAATGGAATGGATAAGATCATTGTTTAGGCGGTGATTCCAAAGGTTGCTTGAAGATTTTAGAAAGCGTAATTATTCTAGACATAATAAGAACAATTTACATAATAAGAAAAAACACAAATTACTTCCACCCAAGTCCATAAACGTATGTACTACTAATAATGTAGCTATATAAAAACATGACCTTTAAGAACTCATTAATTTGTTGGCCTCTTCTAAAACATAAAGTCAGTGAACGCATTATATGCATTAAGAAACAAAATAATTCGCATAATACAGTATGGGCAAAAAAAAATGTTTAAAAACACACAATTCTTACCTTCTCCTTGGCTGTCGGTGCAGCAGCAGTGCCTGATGAAGCAGAGACAACAACGGCAGAAGCACCACCACCAAGCCAATGTTGGTGATCAAGTCCTCAAGGTTCCTATTCTCAACCAACTTAGCAAAGAGGCTGAGCTACTAAGACTTATAAGCATTGGATACTGGTTGTCACTACCAAGGTAGCACTATTCTCTGCTTGTTACTGGACCTGCGATAAGATAAAATATCCAATTATAAATTATATTCAATACATAACCAAAATGAACAGTTGGATTTGCAGGAATATGTTTGCACACAAATCATCAACATTGGGGTACGTGAAATTTTTGTTCAAGAATCCCACCGAATTTTCTCGCCCCTTCATAAAAACTGTTGATAACCAAAGTCGAAATAAGGAAGCCTTCATTTGATCTTTTCGGTATCATTTGAAAAGCATCGATAGAAAGGAACTGAAAAATCATGCTTTAAAAATATATATAACCCAAAAATGAGGCCTTATCAACAACGACAACAACAGAACTTTCAAAATCTTGAAAGAAATCAGGTATCCCACTTAATTACACGGTAACATCATCTATTGAAATCAAGCAAATGTAATATTAAAAGATTTTGTAGAGATAATCTTACCAAGGGAGAAACCAACATAAGAATAACACTAACTTTCAGAATCCGAGTTGCCATTGCTTCTATCTTCATCCCATTCGGCGCACTTGTCTATTTCGAAAATAAATAAATAAATAAGAATCGATCTTGAACTGAATTTGAACATAACATCTTCCCCTTGATAATGTTAACACCTAGAGATTAAACATAGGAAAAAAGATAAAAGTAAGAAACATTGTTGCTTATTAGTAATCAAACCATACGAAATATATTTTAGAAATCAAATGAAATTACACCTTGGAATACTCGAAGATACAACAACCTCAAATAAGCTGTAGTAGCGAGGTTTTCCCACACTACACCCCTCACTATATTTTGGTTAATTAGTCCATTGAAAGTTGTATAATTGAGAATGTTTATTGATTAATTTCATGAGTTGTTTACACGGGAAAAGTAGAATTACACTTAGCAAGTAAAACACTCTTAAACTTTCTCTCTCCTAATGACTTGCCCAACAATTCCAAAAAGATCTCTTTACTGACGGACTCACTTAGCCCTTTATATAGGGTAATACACGGTGGATGACGGCTAATCTATCCTTTTATTTCGGAAATGTTCCGCGAAGTGTCGCGAGATGTACAAACATTTACTCTCGCGACACTTCTTAACCCTCGCCGGGTTCCATGTCTTTACTGTTGTTTTGTGTGTCGTTATTCATCGCGTCATTTATTTTAGGCTGCATGCTGCGCTATCGCCTCGCGACATCGTTGTTTATTAACCCACATGAGCCACTGCACGTTGCGATATTATGATCCTACATCTTGCCTCTTTTTCCTTGAATATTGCTTGAAGAGCGGTTTTAAGGAAAAATCTGTTGTTGTAATAATCTTTGGTCTTTCTTGATGAAGGAACGAAGCGAAAGAATCTTTGGACTTGAAAAGTACGTACTTGCCTCTATTCTTTTGCGAAGTTCCGAAGTTTTGCATCTCTGTCTCTCCTCATACTTTTCTTGCGAAGGGAAGAATATCATGAGAGCGATTCTTTTGATTTGCTTGTTGCTTATCTTTATCTGTTTCAACTCAGTACACGGTTTTTAACCATTAAAGCCCTTTTTGACACGTCTCTTCCAACGTTTATTCTTGACCGTTCATGTCTCTTCTCGCATTAAATGACCTCGTTTTCTCGAGGATCTTTTTTCCTATATATAGTTTTCTTCTCCCCTCCTTTTCATTCTTTAGTTTCTCTCTGCAACTTCTTTGATTTTCTCCTTCCGCAATTTGCGCTCCTGCTACTGCAAATCTTCTCTTCGTCTTTTCTAGCATCGATCTTAATCTTTAACCTCCCATCCATTCCCATCGATAATGGCTGCCATTAGTCGTGCATACAAGGTTTCTTTTGATGAAGTTCAACGAAGTTGCTCGAGAAGGGTTTCACTCTATCGACCATTCTGATCAAGAACCTTCATCTATTCTTTCTATGCAAAGCTTTTCTCACGATCATCAATGTGATGATCAAAAGATTATAGTCTCGCTCGGTCAGCTTCTCGCGGGACTTCCTATTCCCTTGTATAATCCTGAGTTGCCTTTATTTTATGAAATTTTGGCCCATGAAAAATTCTCTCGGGCTATTTATCAATTAAATGGCGATTGTATTACGCGATGCTTGAGTTCGCGAACCGCGGTGCGGGCAAAGGATCTTTATACTCTAACTCTGTCGGAAATCCCAAATTCGCGAGACTTGGAAATAGGCATTGAGAAATACAACTTTGTGGAAAACTTTTTGAAAATTACTCGGTGATAACTATGGTGAATCACGAAATCTCATTTGGGGCGTTCGCTTTGAAGAAAAGGATAATGTCTCGAGGATAAATTGCTCATGCGGGATATTGATTGGCACCGGGTAATAATACTACTCCTCGCCACTCCAAAGATGAAAAATGGTGGGTTGTACCCTTGATTTTAAATGGTCCTTATATCGCGGGCCCTTGCGTTCTTCTGCGAATCTCGCGAGGGTATCATCCTTGGGAATTCAAATGGCACGAGAAGAAGAAAGAGGTATGTTTCCGACTTCAAATTTGGCTTTCGTAACTTTCTTTCTATGATTCTTTGAGTTTGTGAAATCTCTCGGATAGCCGAGGTTGAGAAGAAGCTACAAAAAGGATCCGTCGGAGGATACTCTGACAATGCTCCGATCGCTTACGAGTGAAGTAAGAATCACTTCCTTTCTTCTTATTTTAAAACAATATTGTTGCCTCTGTTTCTTATCTTTACGCGTATCATGCGAAGGTTGGAGTTGAAGAAACTATTGCTGCGAAGATTAAAAGTAAGGGTAAAGCGTCGCTCGCCAGGGTAAATCCTCTGCCCCCTTAACTAAGAAGCGAAAGGTCCAATCCTCTTCTCGCCTTAGCTCAAGCTCTGAATCTCCTGACGAGGATAACCATGAATCGAATTCCTCTCTCGCCAAGAAGATTCCATTGACCAGTTCTTCCATGGATCGGTTATCCAACATCTTCTCGGGCTTTGTTTCCAAGGAATGGGAGATGCTCCCCTAGCTTCTCTTTGCGGGGCTCTCGCAAACGTGTGTAATCTTTGCTTTCTTGGAAGGCAATAATTCATTCAATGGAGTCTCTAGAGTCGTGTCTCGACCTTTTGAATGCGCTTGGGTCTCTGGTATGTGTACGGTCATACTTCCACTGCTAACTTTAAATTGTTTAAGTATATATATATGTTTTAATGATTTTTCTATCTTCTTTTATAGGTTGGAAGAACTTCCTTTGTAGTTGCCTCGGACCTTGAGAGAAGACGCAATAATCTTGAGAAGAAGAATTCGCAATTGAGCAAGAAGATTCGAGAATTGGAGGCTGAAGGCTGCGTTATCTCGCGATAAAGGCGAGACGATTCAAAAGTTAAATACCGAACTTGACTCCCAAAGGGATAAGGTGTCCACTCTTCAAAACGCTAATCGGCAACTTTATGGTATAAAATTTTACCTCCTTTTACTATTTTTTATTTAATCGGTCGCCTATTGCTACCTAACTTATTACTTTATGCAGATGTATATAATCTCTCCGATGAGGCTATTCTTCTCCATACATTTCTGATCCTATGGATAATAACCTTCTTCTCGCTCACCTCAACAACTCTTTAAGTAGTTCATCAAACAAAATTAACTCCCTTTCATTAAATGAACTTCGGACCAAATATCGTCTTTTAGAAATTGAACATAGATCTGGTTTAAGTGCTGCCAACCAATTTAAACGAATGTTTCTCGAGTCCAATAAAGAAATCAAAATTTTGAGGAAGAAAATTAGTGACCTTATAGATGATAAAGATCGCATTGCTAATAATGGTGCACGGGCATTAGCAACATTTCAAAAATCTCTCCTTGAACTACAAATTGAGCGGGATGAATTGCTTCGCGAAATTCCTTGCTTAGTGAGCGAGAAGATCAAATTCGTTCCCTCCTTGTTATAAATAGTGACGATGAATTACACAGGCTGCGAAAGTTTTAGATAATGCCGGGAATAACTTAGGTGTTGATGTTAGTCTTCACGCCGAGCATACTTCCTTGATTAAAGATATGATATCGATAGAGAAGGTTATTTATTACACCTTACTACTTCTTATACGTAGTATTGCTTGTAAATTATTAACTTGTTGTTACTTATTTGCGAGAATCGAGAAGAGGCTTCGAGTTAGAATTAGAGAGCTTGAATGCGAGAAAGAACAACTCGCCGGGAATTTTCCGGCGAGAATTGAAGAACTTGAATACGAAAAACAACGGCTCATGAAGAGTCTCTCCCTCAAGTAATAACAAGTATTCCAAGTTGAAGGAACAATTTGAAACAGCGGTGAAAAACTTTAATAATGATGCTGTTCGTTTTCGCAATGGAGCCATGGAGTATGTTTGTAAACACCAGAACATCCCTCTGCATACATATCCCTGGCTTCTTGAAAAGGTTCTGAGAATCTACTGTCTCTGAAGTTTCGATAGTGAAGGCGGCGAAGAAGAAAATTACAGCGATGAGAATAATAAAGCGATGAATCGGATGAAGAAGAAGAATCACCCAAGATGTAATTCTTTTTGTTTTCTTTTCTTTGCGTGTAATATACGTACATTCTTTGTATCTTTGTTATAGTGAACTCTTTTTTTTTGAATTCAATCTTCACTCCCCTTTTTTTGTTAGTTCTTCCTTGTAATATAATTGACTATCTTTATTGATGTATAACTCTTTCATCGGAAGATGAATAACAATATTCCATCTTTTCCATTCCCATACTTGCCTCTGATATTTATCTTCGATGGAAGAAGTTAGTTATCCTCATGTATTTTGTTGGATAATAATTTTAGTGTTATTGAAATGTATACATGTGTTATCTTTATGAATTGAGAATTCTATCTCTTTTTTTTGCGACAAGGTCGCGAGCCGCCTCTACACTTTCATGCAAAGGCCCATTGACCTTGCCTTATCATTTTGTGTGGTCTTCCAAGTCGGACCTCCTAATTAGAGGTCCTCCCCTGCCGCCGTTCATTGCGACAAAATCGCGGGACGTCTTTACACTTGTATGTAAAGACCCATTGATCTTGCCTTATCATTTTTCAAGTATTTTTGCCTCTGCCGGGATGTTTTGGTTGCAACAATATGACGAGGCCTAGATATCCTTGCGAATATAAAGCCCTATGACATTGCCGTCTTGCGACGAAATCGCGGGACGTCAGAGTACACTTTCGTGCAAAGACCCATTGATCTCGCCTTACCCTCGCGTTAGTATTATTGCCTCTGCGGGATCATTTGCACAAATATGACAAGCCTAAGTCTCCTTGCGAAAACAAAGCCTCATGACATTTGCGTCTGTTTTGGCACCCCCTAATGGAGAGCACCGCCCTTATCATCTCCCAGGTTGCCCCTTCAAGGAGGCGAAACATCGGCCATACAAGACTAGCTCCTCCCATCCGGTCTTAACAACAACCGTTGTTTTCGCATTCTCTTATCCCTTATACCTATAGGGTTTATGGTTACGAGGCTGCACCCTAAGTGGAGTTTTCTTCGGGCGAGTGCAACGCATGCCAAGACTTGCCAAGAATGGCCGGGGTAGGTTCATCCATCCCGGGCACTGCAGCTCAACCGTGTACCTCGGCGCCTTGAGCATACAACGACTCCTAGGAAGAGACCCTCGGTCGCCCAACCGAGGGTATAACCTACATATATAGTTGGGAATCCAAGGTACCTCTTAGGATAGGCTTTCATGGGCCCCAAATTTTCATGGTTCGGGCTTCGGGAGGCGGTGTAACCTTCCCCCAGAACCACGGCGAGAGATACCCCCTTATATGACGCACTTTAGGTCTTACATTTGCCTCTTACGAAATGTTATTCGCGAACTAGGGTGTACGCCATAAAGGTTCGTCCCATTCATTTGCGCATTTATATTTGTTAAATCATTCAATCATTCATGTTTCATTATTTGCTGATACTTGTTTGCGAAGTATTCGCAAAGTTCTGTTTCACTTGTTGTATTTCACTTTTCTTTCTTAGTCGAATTCTCATTTTACTCTTGGCTGCGAGATTCTCGTACATCATTACTTCAGCTGTTACTTTGCATCCTGCTTTTATTGATTATTCACTTCTTATGCCTTTTGTTCCTCATCTCTTTTGCTTCTTCATTGTTATAATATTCATCTGTCTCCAAGCATTCACCTCGCGGGGTATGTTCAGCCCTCACTTCTATAGCATCTACCATCAGTTTTTCCTTTCTCTGTTCATTTCTCACATGTTGCTTCCAACCCTTTCTTTTGGCATTTCTTTCTTGTGACTTTCTATATCGACCTCATGGCCTTTGTTGCGACTCCTTCCAATCTCCTTGTATGATACCAATACCATTTGGGTGTGGAAATTTTATGCATTGATGGTATGTTGAGGCGACCCCCAAAATTTCATGAAGCCATGGTCTCCCAATTAGTGCATTATACGGGGACTCCACATCAACCACACGAATAAGACATCGATTGATAATCCTTGTAGAGGTATGCTCATGTGAACTTCTCCCTTTGGTTTGTTTGCGGTGCCATTAAAGCCATATATCTTGTATGTCGAGGGATCAAATCCTCATCTTTTCCTCCCATCGTCTTATAAGTATGGTAGAAGAGGATATTCACCGAACTTCCGGTGTCGATTAGAATTCGGTTGATCGCCCGGCAACAACACGCCTCATCATCTTCTCCATCGGTTTTCGGGTTAATCTCTAGTTTCACAACCAACGGGCTATCATGTGTTTCTCTTCCTTTTGGTACTTCATCTGCGAGAGAAAGAAATAGTCTTCATTGCCACTTTTCTAAGCTGCGTCGTTCTCGCCGAGCTCATTATTTCCTTATCATTAGCATCTCTCGCGAAGACTCTACTAAGCACGTTGTCATGAAAATCCTCGATGGTGCGATAGGAATGGACGATAGAGTTGCGGTTCAAATTCTTAGCTTTTGTTCCTACTTCTATCACAAATGTTTCCTTTCCTTCGACCGACCTTTATTACATTGCATCTCAGGTGGTGGTGGTAATGTCGACTTGTTTCTTCTCCCCTTAGAAAGTGATTCAGCTTCCCATGATCAATCATCCTGAGAATAATTCTCTTTATGTTTCTACAATCGTTTGTTTGATGCCCATGGAAGCGATGGTAAGAACAAAACTCATGACTTCTATCGCTTTGGCGGTGGTTCCATTCCAACATTCCAAGGTCTTTGGTACATTTTCCATCACAAGTATAGCTTCCCAAATCTTTTCCACGCTAGCATTCGGTGGAGGCATCTTAATTTGTTCCCATCTTTGTTCTATGACTTCTCTACCCTCCACGGTTATTTTGCCTTCGTCCACCATAAGTTTCTTGCACATGATCTAGCCTCTGAATCTTATTATTCTTTATTACGGTTGTAGTAGTTCCTTTCACGTTCAAACTCTTCTTGATCGTGGCTTCCCATGGCTACTATCTTCTGTTGTCCCTCATCGGCTCTCCTTGCTTTGTCCTTGCGAAGTGCTCGCCCTTGTATTTATGAATTGAGGTAACAAACTTGCGTTCGCGGCGTTAGAGCTTGTGTTCGCGGTTGGATAAGAATTCATTTCATTTTGTCTTTCTTCTAAGGCAATATATTCTTCTTGTAATTCTCGCGATTACGCCATTGTGATTGTATTTTTGACTCTAAAAATTTGAATGTATAACAAGTTAGTCGCGAAGAGAGCATTCACAAATGAGAGTATGAGATATCTCTCCTCAACCCGATCCTGCCATTTCGCTACACATGGTCCTCCATCTTCTTGTCCATTGCCTTAAGCTCTCGCCAATCCTTTGTTTCAACCGAATACATCTTCAATACAGTCGCGAGGAGTTGTTACTTATGTATGCTCCCGGGGAATATGGCTTGTAAATGATTGAATGATGTGATTGTGTTCCTTGGCGAGACCTTCAAACCATTTTAGTGCTTCTCCTATTAAGCTTGGCGCGAAATATTTGCACAATATGGCATCATGATTCTCCCATTGTAACATACATCTCATGTAAGCCTTAATATGTTGTATCGCACGAGGTTGTTCCATCAAAGATGTTGGTTAATGCGGGTAGATTGCACTTAGGAGGTATTCCTCCCATCGTACTTCTAGCGTGAAGGGGTTCTTCGCGGCTTACGCAATAAGCTTCGTCCAGTTGTCTCCTTCCTCCTTCCCTTCTATTATTCGGTAATCCTCTCATTTCGGCTAGTTCTCTTAAGATTTGTTCATTTGCCTCGAAATTTGTTTCTCTTTTGGTCTTTTTAGCTCTGCTTCTCTCCTTCTTCGCTCGTGCCTATTTTGACCTTCCTGCTCATTATTTTCTCCTCTTCTCTCCTCGCGACGCTCTTCTTCGTCTCTTTCGTTAATTCGCACGCCATTATATCGGTTGTTCTCTCTTCTTGGTTGCCTCTCGGCTCTCATCATCTGCACCCTCTCATACTCTTCGTTAATATTTCTATTGGTACGGTTTTGTTCCCTCCTTCTCTCGCGGTTGTCATGGTTATTCTGGGGATTGCTTCTTCCATCTCTTGATTTTCCATTTCTGCTCTTATTCTTTCTCTTTCGCGAGCTAGTCGCGCTTGTTCAATGTAGTGTCTCTCAATGTCATCCTCGATCTCTCGGTTTCTTCTCAATTCTTCTCTCCCGTGTAGAATTATTCTTCCTTCAACAACTGGATCATTCGGCCCTTGGAGTTGCATGTTTTCTTGATTTTCCCTATTTCGCTCATTTTGAAGATTTTGGGTGAGGAATATGACGATCTTCTATTTCCCAGTTCTCTCGCCATGCTCTGCGTTTGGATTTTGTGTTTCTTCCCGGTACTTTACATTGGTAAAACTCTCCTTCTTTCTTCTCTGTTCGATCTAGAACTTGATCTCACGCTACTTCTAGATCTCCTTCTTTGCAACCTCATATTTTCCATCCTCGGTTCATGATTTTGTCTTGTCAAGTTTGCTCGCTCCTCTGCTTCTAATCGTCTCTCTTCGTGTATTGTTTGTCTCAATCTTTCTTATTTGCCATTTCTTCGTTTCTGGATTCATTTCTCCATTCATCCCTTGCTCTCCTTGTCCATTGTTCTGGCTTCTGCTCCTCTTCTCTCTCGTCTTGGAATCGGATCTCCAAGTATGCACACTTACTCTATCATAATCCACAGTAGCGTTTGCTCTTTTGGGGAGATTGGTGGTTGATTTGATCTTCTCCATCATTTCTCATATTCATCCTTGATGATTCTCTGTTTCATTCCTCCTTTCTCCAGCCAAGTCTCCCACTTCTTCTTACAATCGTTGGTTGCCCTTGTACATTTCTTCTTCTAGCCATCTTTCTTTTTCAATGAATTCTTGAGTATCTTTTCCAAATCTCTTCTCTGTTAATCTAAATTCTTTCCAATTTCTTCGTCAATCTTGCTCGTCCTGTTTCTAGCGCATATGTAGTAGCGGGTTTTCCCACACCACCCCTCACTATATTTTGGTTAATTAGTCCATTGAAAGTTGTATAATTGAGAATGTTTATTGATTAATTTCATGAGTTGTTTACACGGGGAAAAGTAGAATTACATAGCAAGTAAAACACTCTTAAACTTTCTCTCTCCTAATGACTTGCCCAACAATTCCAAAAAGATCCCTCCCTACAACAGACTCACTTAGCCCTTTATATAGGGTAATACATAGTGGATGACAGCTAATCTATCCTTTTATTTCGGAAATGTTCCGCGAAGTGTCGCGAGATGTACAATCATTTACTCTCATGACACTTCTTAACCCTCGCCCGAGTTCCATGTCTTTTCTTGTTTTGTGTGTCGTTATTCATCGCGTCATTTATTTTAGGCTGTGCTGCGGCCCCTGCCTCGCGACATCGTTGTTTATTAACCCATGAGCCACACGTTGCGATATTATGATCCTACAATAACTATGCAATACTTTAT
Organism: Papaver armeniacum; assembly: GCA_023531295.1. Lineage (NCBI taxonomy): Eukaryota > Viridiplantae > Streptophyta > Magnoliopsida > Ranunculales > Papaveraceae > Papaver > Papaver armeniacum. The sequence goes on along the minus strand of JAJJWW010010728.1, from coordinate 49,191 downwards.
ATTTCATAAATGAGTGATACACACAACCTGAAGAAATCAAGCGAGAAAAGACCAACAATCGGACATCACAAAGTTCTAATGCGAAAAGTCTAGCAAAGATGAAACAATTAGAGTTACCTTCATCAAACTGAAGACCCCAAGCAAACACCTCAAATTCTGTAAAGACAACCTTGTTCTCTTCTGCTTCCTTTGTAAAGGAGGGCTTGGCTTTCTGCCAACTTGGGAGGCATAAGATGAAGTAAATTGGTGATTAAGATTTTTGTACTTTCGAGAATCTTGTCGGGATTTCAAATAAATATTTCTATAGGATTTGAAAAATCTAGGTCTAAAAATCACGACTAAGACTTACTACTACGCATACTATAAGAACTCTGACAATTAAAACAGTCGTGTTCTAAAAAACTATTTTAAAAATATTAAAACAGGATTTGGAAGATGGAATAGAGTTTTATTTCTCAACTAATGAACATGAAATAATGAGCTTAATCTAAGCATTAAGAGTTCTTTAGAATGATATGATTCTGTTTTAGGATTATGGAGCTTTGAAAATGGCAGAAAATGAATCCATACTTAATACACATTTTTAGATGGATATATTTAGACGCAAAGACCAACAAACCAACAAAATCTGTCCAAGCTCACATAGAGATATTGTAGGTAGCTACTTCCTACGAAGCTCTTTGCATAAAGCAAAGTGATGTAGAACACAATTCAATTAATACAAAAGTATGTACCATGCAAACAGACGTGTGAACTGGTGGCCGAATGGGAATTAGTTTAAGAATAAAACCTATTAGTATTTTTATATGAATTTTTATGATATTTTGTACCTCCTCGTAGTCAAAATCACTTTACTTGATGTGATGGGAGGAAAGTTATTCGTCTCGGAGTCCTGCTTTAAAGTGATTTTGAGGGCTTCATTATTAATGTTTTGCAAAGGTAGCACTTGATTGACTATGTCATTGATATATTATGAAGCGGACACGATTATGCATACTTGCGAATCGGGCATGTGAAGCCCCAAGCTTGATTCATCCGAAAAGACTATACATCGGGTGAATAGTAGTTTTATGAACAAAATGGACAAAATACACCGTATTGACAATAGGGTGCGCCAAATTAACATGCACTTACCTTCAAGATTCCATAAGATAAGTCCCGTTGTTGAGGGTTCTTATCCAATTTCTCTCTAACTTGCTTGGAGTGTAGCTACTTTTGTAACATGGCAACAAAAATAAAAGTAAGAAGAGTAGACAAATTATATCAGTTACACAAATAAAACTGAAAATGGTATTAATATCAACCATCTCGCGTAGGTTTGAGAATTCTAGATGGAGCACTTGCTGGTGTTGGTGCTTGTTGCTCAATTGAAGTTGTGACCCTTTCTATGACCGTTGCTGCATCCATGGGTAACAGACTTTGGATAGATCTTTCTAACTGTTTTCGGTGGCATTAAGAGATTTTTGACATTCGATCTCTTCAATGTAGCGAAAGAATGCATTAAAAACGGAGACCACCGCCCGTAACACAAACTCGCATGCTTACGGATCACGGCAATGCTTAAGCAACATTTGATCTTGCACCATATAATGTTGGAGGTCTCTTGTTGGACTTCTCGCATAGCAAATCACAGATGAGAGTCACATAGTTTCTTACATAATCTAATTAAGGGGAATCAAATCAATTGGTGCAAAACATGCAAGGATATATATGAGCCGCAATTATTAGCTATTCGGGATCATAAAAGGCAAAGCTCTTCTTATAGAAGAATAACCACTACCAAATTTTCAAGATTGTAAATAATAAATTTAAGAAAATCAGTAATCTTCATGCGCAGTACTCGGTATGCCATAGCTATATCGGATTCCCTATGAAAAATGATGAGACGCGAGGGTATATAATATGAAAATGTAAGAGATGGAGGTTATATTTATGACCCCTGAAGATAATTAACAAATAGTCAGAGTAAAGGCTCAAACTGAGTAAGGAATGATTCTCTAATAAATCTCTTTCCAGGTAAACTCATATCCCATCTGCCTACACCAAAAAGCATCAACCAAAATGCTCATAGTTAAGTAGAGAAACCACCAAAACCGAAGGGTCATGACTCCCTCCACTAATGTAGCTCTAGTACCGACAATCTTACTACATAGTGATATAACTAAAAAAATCAGTAATTTCAGGTATTATGAGAAAACACCAAAAGACTCGTATTGAGAGAGCATACATGGTGTCAGCAACAGACAAAGCCTCAGAGGTAATACGATAAATAGATTAATCTTACACGAAGAATCCAAAGCTGTTGGCCAAAGGAAAACTTGTTACCAATAGCCACCAACCAACCCAAAACCAATGCACCAAAAACAAACCCTCTTTAATCGATTAACATCAATTACACAAACAAAAAAAAAAATCTGAGAATTTCCCTAATAATTAATTCCCATAAGAACATACCATACATAGATCTAAATTGGCAAACCTGGTAGACAAAAATTTTAGTAGGAGGCTCTAGGACTTTTTATTCAGCTAACATGAGTAACCAAGGAGCGATGTAATACACGAAACTCACATGCAGCGGAAGTCACATCCAACACCGGAGTTTCCAGAATCACATAGTGCCTTGAGCCTCACCTTCCAAGTCTGCCTTAACGAAAAAATAAAATTTTGTAGTCACCATCACATCTCCCAAACATAATTTTTCCATTGGTTCAACTTCCACAGCAGCTACGCCAACTCTAATGTCGAAAAACTTAGAATGGAGGATTATTAGCGACGGTACCCGGGGTAAAGATTACTCAACAAAAACGAGTAATAGCTTTGAACTGAAAACATAGAATCACACAAATGATAAGAACATGAACTAAATCCGTAGCAACATTTCAACAAAAAGATACTTTCTTATCATTAAACCAAAAAATATAAATAAACAAAATATAGTTTCTCCCACGTGTTGAATTACGGGTACTCTAGACATTTAAAACAGAAATGCTATGTTGTTTGATGCGCAAGAATATAAAACAGATTGTATGAGTTCGTACATGCCTCTTTAACAGAAAGTCGATACTAAAAATCCAAGTCAATAATAGGACATTCCCTTAATGTTTCAGAGTAAGTGAATCTCAAGGTCTCCGATCTAGTTTCTAACCAAGTTGTATAAGGTCACTAAGAACTCGATCACTAAGAACAGTAACAGACTTAGTAACCTCACTACCACCACAATTATTTCCCTCCTCATCATCTTCTCTAGATGGATTGCTTTGTAGTTTACGATTTAATGTGTACTACAATCATGCATTAAGTTGTCTAGTATACGATATCAGGCTATCGGCTTGCGAGTAAGATAACACTAATAGCATTAATGTGCATGAAAAAACAATGGTCGAAAGACAATGCGGAGTTTATTTTCAGTACTTTCTAATAGCGAATTTTTTGTGCAATTGGTTAATTGGAATATGTACATGTTAACTGCGCAGTTTCAGACAATCTTCAGGCTTCAGAATAAGAAATTAATTTAGCAGTGAAACGAATTTTCCGAATGCCAGTAGCTTTCATACCGTTAAGGTCAATTTAAGACCTCAAGGTTTGTAATTGAACAAAAGCGAGAACCATTAAGCAAAGGTATGTGTACTAAAATACGTAGTTTTTAGTGCAAAGCAGAAAAGTTTCTTTGTAAACTGAAACATACCTCTTCTTTATAAAGTTTGGGCTGAAGTATTAATTCTAACTAAGGTAACCTTTGAGCGAGGATGTCGCAAACAGCTGCCTCCTTCCCCCTGCGCGTTAGTTACAAACATTCAATGCTTCCATCATGAGCCATCGACGGAGGCAAGAACTGAATAACCAATATTTTTTGTTAGCATGATTACTTAATCACCTCGAGAGACATACTATTTTTCAGCATCTAATTGTCTAACTAATCAGCATAAAGCGACTTCTTTGAGGAAGGCGAGACTCACTTCGAACAATGATACCTAGATATCCAAATCCTTAATAATTAATTCTCATTCTACAAATCAAAAGGAAGTATTAGGTCCACAAAAAGAACCAATTCCTACAAACACAAAATTTGAAGTTGATTACAAATTAAAATCCTTGCATAATTTAGAAAAGAAAAAAAGAAAAAAAAAAGAGATAACGCTAGGACTGTACCTAAAGTTTTCCTTCTTGATGCCAATACCTCATGTCACCTCCTACTTATTTTCTAAGAAAATTTGGAAAGCCATAGTAACAATTGAGGACTCGGCGTGATCACGACCTAACTGCGGTTACTAACCAGCTAAATCACCAATTTCTTCAACAATTAACTTCATCTCACTGGCCGAACAACCATATATTCACACCTTGCATACAAAATAATAAAAAAAGTAATCGATAAGAAACCCAGAATATGCAAATTGGAGTATAGGGTTTTACGCGGGTGGTAAGTTTGGGGAAGACACCATGGAGGGATGTTAACGTGAGAAAAACAACAATATGTCTATGTATCAAGTTATGTTTCATCCTCTTAAAGGTTTTCATTGGTTACTTTTTATCGTTAATAGGCTGCAATTAGAATACCACATTCGGTTAAATTCCATCATATACAACCGTCACCTAGGTCATTCAAGATCAACACTTTGGAACAGTAAGCTCAACAATCTAGATTATCTATTTTTTGTGTCCGCGGCTTAAAGTAAAGCAAGCCATCCTACAAATACTTTTGGGTGTCAACAATACAATTATGCATTGACTTCATTATCTTGATTTTCTATAAGTTTTCACGGGTTTGCGAATTATCATAATTCGTGAAATTTAATTCTTAAGAAATTGAGTTCCATGTATCCTTTCCCCCTAAATTTATTCCGTATCACACAGTAGTCGGTCTCCCATTCCGTAGCAAATTGAATCAACCTCGGGCCCGATCATTGTTGTAGTACTTATATTGTCTACACTTTCACCCGGCCTCGTTTAACCTCCATCAAACCTGTGTATTGCGGCACCAGTGCCTTTTGACCATCAAACTTGAATCAATAATAATGTTGTCAAACATAACGATATATGTATCTTATATTGTATGAGAAATAAGAATAGTGCAATAAACCTAAACCAACAACCCAGATTGGAATTACCTTTGAAAGAAATAATGTACTAATTTAGAGAAAATATTTGTTGTCGTTTGTCGATGATGATGACGATAATGGATTCACTCCATTACAATTCAATACCAAAGTTTGTGATCTCAAAATACTACGTTAGACAATATCGATAATTTAACCTTCAATTCTTATATAAATATACAATCAAATAGGACCAAATTAAAACTTAAGCAAAGAATACATACCTCTATCGAAGCTATCTTTGAGCCTATGTCTGTAACTACGAAAGAATATATTGATTCGAAGGGGCTCTTTGAAATCAATTGCCAATGTTGAATAAGCAATGTCGATGGAACTTTACTCGGCTCCTCTTCGATTACAACAACCCACATCTTCATAGTTTCTAGTATTTCTTCATAGTTTCTAGATTAGGAATGCCTTTTAAAACCTAATGTTGTGCGTCAATAGGCGAGAAGCGAAGATCAAGCAAAAAGACTTTTTCTTTTTTTTTGTCCCAATCGATAATATTTAGTCGTGCAATTAAGGTTTGACCCGCAACCCACCCTGTAACATTCTTGTAATTTTCTATCATTCCCAGTAGTCAAGTCATAGCTCGATCGGGATGATTAGGCCAGCAGGATCGGGGTCCCGTCAAATCTTGTCCGTCTAATGACTCTCAAATCTCGAGTCAAACACCACCTTTTTTTATAACGGTGATACATAAATTAATCCAACGATGGAAATATTTAACGGCTCATAAATCTTTGGACAGCTTGCTCTAATATAATTACCTTAGTTATGAAAGTGATTAATGTTTTTCCTTAAAAATAAGCCGTGAATAAGATTATTAAGATTTGGAAAGGAGTAATTTGAGAATATAAATTTGAAACTTAAATTAGTTAAAAGCGGTAAAAATTTGGAAAACAAATGTCGACTTCTTATTGGTCCCATAGCCCATGAAATTTTCTCAATTTATAACACATGAGGAGTTAACAATCATTGAGAAATCGATGATATTCAAGTTTATCAAGTGGAATCTTCTTAACACTGATCATAGAAGAAAGACCATGGAGTGTTAAGAAACACTTGTTGGTTGTATATGATTATATACCTAATATAGTATATCTTGAGAAATATTGGGGTTTTTAACGGTTTTGGATCCGGCTCAAATGCATTTGCTGAGCATATGATTGTTTACTCAGTAACAAAGATGGGTAAGATAATGGGAGAGGTGACCGCAATAGAACCCAAAGATGCAATTCCAGTTGGAAGTGATCAGTCAAAGTCCGTATCAATGTAGATCTCTCTATGCCACTGACGAGAGGAGTTAAAAAAATCACTAATGTTGGAATATCAAGATGGCAAAAATCTTATATGAAATACATCATAGCAGCATATGCCCAATCTGCTATGTCATTAGACACTCTAAAGGTTCTTGTAAGGATGCTGCAAATTATCTGGCTAAGGCTCATGAAAGGCCTTACTTCTTTGGTAAAGTCAACAATTTGAGGAAAAATATCACAAATACGCCCTTCTTTGCTAAAAAAGCACAAAAAAGTTTTCCAAAAACAACAGTTTTTGTTCCCCAAGGATGGCGTAAAATTAACATGGAATTCTTACTCAACAAGAGTACCAGGGAAGGCATTTAAGATAACGAGACTTGGTAAAAGACACAAAATTAAAGATATCAACAATCTTTGAAAGTTCATTACCAAAAACCATATCTCATACCATCACAAACAATCAACCATCTCAACTAGTCATAAGCGGGGAAAATAATGCTGCTCCAACAGTGAATGAGATTCAAGTATATCTTACACATTACCCTTTTCTCATTATCCCCTTAATATACTATACTTTTGCGATACTTGCATTACTCTATACTAATTTATATACTTGTTAGAGCATTGCTCGGGCGAACTCACAAGTCTTGATATCTCAAGTTTGTTGTAAAATTTAGTTGTTAAAACTATATCTTGATTTCTAGTCTACAATTAGTTAAGTCTCAGACTAGGATAGAAATATAGTTGAGAAACAGTGGATCAAGACAGTCATCATTGCGTTCTACCGTTTGAAAGCGAATATCAACCGAAGCTTTTGGAGAACTTCATCAACAAAAGGTAAGTGAAGACCAAACCACCTATTTCTCAAGTTATATTCACTTTTCTATCATTGAGACGATGTCGCATAACCAATTAGACTATTATGCATAGACAAGAATTTCGAGTTAAGTTTATCTTGGTAATTAGCTCTCGAAATATAATGACTAAGCTTAATGAATATTTGTTCGTACTTGATGAATTTCGGTTAAGGACAATCTATTATTCGGAATCTAAATCATGATTCAAGTTTTATCATTCGAAAATAGCACTAAATGATATATATTGATGTTATTCGGGAATGTTTCAAATCGATTTAGAGAAAATATAGAACTACTATAAATTCGGATACAAGACAGAGTTATCAGTCTTACAAAATGGGAAAACTATTATACGTCTGAACCCGTATTACATGAACTCGGATACATAGAGGAGTAGTTATATATCGACTTACAGATTTTTGGTACGCATATTCTTATGCACATCATGTGAAAAATCTGTTCAACTCGTGAACGGTCGGTATGCATACTCGTATGCAAACCATTTTGGAGCGTGGTTCTTTGAAACGGGATTACTATCTAAAACCGTCAGGTACCAAAATAGTTCAGTGAACTCCGCAATAGGTCATAGTCTTAAGGTTTCCAAACCGGTACGCATACCTAAATAGTTATGCCAACTCTGGAACTTGGTTTGGTTAAATTATTACAAACCGGTACACATACTACGACTAACTTGAGTCACAACGGCCATGCTATTTGTACTTTGTGTATTTACTAACCATGTTGATTATCTTCAAGTGCGATTAAATTATTTCTACGAGATAATTAGCATTTGATTAATTCTCTAAAACACTAGACTTATTTGATCACATGATTGTGACTCAAGGATAATGTCTTATGTGTTCATGAAAATGAATATTAATCTTTAAGTTCAACTCGGCTAGTTTCGTCTAACCACGTTGAACATAATATTTGTACACGGTTCAGTTACAGCTTCACCTAACCAGAGTGTATATTTTGTTTATGTAAATCAGATTCAAAGAATCATCTAACAATGGATGTTGATTGCTTTGTTGCAAAGCTATCTTAGCTTAAACCTAAAACAACCTATGCTTTGAATGTCTATAAAAGGGAACTTCAAGCAAGCGAGATCTTTGAATCCGACAATACCTTTTTGGTGTGTCCTAGTTGTATCTAGAGTCGCCCTTTTCCCTAATTATTTCTGGCTACAAAGACTTCATAGGGATTCATGAAGCCCGAGGTCCAATTATCTTTCCTTGATAACTCGTGTATCCCCATCTTGATCAATTTTTGAGCTACTCACTTGATCAAGATATATAGATCATCAAAGTTCTCTTTGTCTCAAACTTTGTTGATTCCACATGTTTTATACTTGTGAGGTGAATAATAATCTAGGCTGCACTTAGGGTTGCATAAGTCCAGTTTTGAGGTTAGCTAGACTTTGTCTATTGCTATCGATTTCCATCACCTTTGATCAAACTATTTGATTGTAAAAGGAAACCATATATATGATTAATCCGTGGGAGGAAAATTGGTTCAAAATCTTCAATTGAGTTGAATCAACTCTTAGTTAGTGTGACGTCGGCTAATTAGGGAATCAATTGCGGGAGTCTGCTTCAGGGATTCAAGAGGCGTAGGAGCGCGATTGTGCCTTATGTCAGGCGGGATACCTTTTAGGGATCAACCACATTCCGAGTTGTAGTATGCAAAACATGGCAAATTTTGCTACCTAAACGCAGGGCGTGTTTACTTTTCGGGGTTCCACACTAGTTTGGAAAGCTAGAAGAAGCGTATGAGAATACTATTTTTCAGAAAATCTTCCCCTTAAAGGCCTTGACAAATAAAGCTCTCACATTAAACGGTGATGAAACCAGTCGCTTCCTATTGGCCTAGAAAGGCTTTTCTAATGCAAAATCTATGGTGAGGACACTTGGCATAACTCTATTTATTGTAATAATTAAAATTTGGTTATAATTTGGATACATCAAATACTTAACTGTCCGTTAGTAACGGTGTTGAAAAAAAGTAGGTAGACAATACTTATGTTAGAATTTGAACTTGAATTATTTAGTTACTGCTTTGTGTTTACACCTATACTTAAGCGTACTTTAGTAAGGGTGGACAAAACTCACGTCCAAACCGTTAATTAAATAATTAAATAAACAAAAAAAAACCCGTAAAAATATTTTATGGAAATCACAAAAATCTCTGTTTCCAACTTAATTAAGGAAAATGCGTTAGAAAGGAAACATTGTAATTCAGCTTTTGTACTTAATTAAGGAAATTGTGTTAGCATGGAAATCATGTTATGTAAAAAAAGGAATTTGGGTGATTTATCTTTTGTAATATATATATACACTTCATACATTCAATTACTCAATGCAGCCTTTGATCAACATGAACTCGAAGAGTTTCAAAAAGAAACAACTAGGATTGCTAGGAGCTTGGGGCTGAATCTTTGCTCTCAAAACCTTTCTATGTGGCATTACGTTCCATTAGAGTTAATCGCAACACTATTTTAAAAGAAAGAAGAAATCCTATAATCCATGAGAAAACATTGGCTATTCATAGGCTTCCCTGATTTAAGCTAAATACACTGGTTTCCAGGGACGGGCCTAGCAAGGGCTAAAGGAGGCTATAGCCCGTCCCTAATTTTTGGGTAAAAACTTTTTAGTATATTGAAACTTAGGCTAAATTTTATGTTTAGCCCACGTATTAGTTGTATTTAGCTAATTGTATGTGATTTTTAGCCCATACTATGAGGTGATCAAAATTTAAGTCATTTTTAGAGTAAATATTCTTCTTCCACTCACTACCTTTCTACCCCTACATTTTTCTCTTTTGGTAATCACTTTGTTTTTCTGTTATTTGTGTTCGTTTTAACTTTTATTTCCTAGCTATTTAATATTGGAGTCCAATTTTGTGCACACTCCTTTAAAGAGTGTCCACAAAAAAAAAAAACGATCCTATTGGCTCCTGTAAACCAGCCGTTAACTATATACTAAAAATCAGTTTTCTTTTATTTTTAGTTTTAGTTTAATTCAAAAAAGGAAATAGGATAATTACATATCTGATAATGCCTAAAAATTAGGATTCTTGAATAGGAAAATTGACCGCAAATAATCCCTATTAAGTGACCATTAAAATACCCCGTATGTATCTTTAAAAAAGAGTAACAAAACTTGCAGAAAGATGAAATTTGAGAAATCCATGATAACATTACACAAATTTTTTGAGTAATTGTTTCTCTTAATGATAACAAAATTGTATCTAAAAGACAAGAAATAGTCCTGCGTCAATACATGAAAAATGTGTTCATTATTGGGATTGATCCTTGATATTGAGAGCTCCCAAATTTTTATGGATGAACAGGGCTTCTAGAATAAACAACAAGAGGATTAGCAGTAACACCTTGTTGGTACATGTTCTGGAAAGAATTCGTTGTGGATAAATGTTATGTGGATACATCGACTGCCAGCCACTTCGATTATTATCATACGTAGAACACCATTGTACCTTGATGAAAAATGCTGAGAGCAATGATGTTGTAAAAGGTTTGGACGTGGATTTACTATACATTTCTCATTGTATCTTGATGAATGTTTGGTGCACCTTGCGTCGCTATCGTAACTCCCTTCCAATCAACATTGTAAAGACAAATGAAATCAGTAACATGATCGGCATAAAGTACTACCTTACATTAGATACGATAACTATGTAAGAAAAAACTATCGTTATTAGTAGCAATTTCTTGCTGAGTTTCTTGTATCGTGTTTCAGATTTCTTGAGAGCTGTCCACATTGCAACCTGATGTATATCGATCTTCATTTTATTTTATTTTGACAAATCAAAGGGAAAATTTTATAAAGGAATTTGCAGTCACCAAAAGAGTGACAGAACTATCAAAAATACAAAGAAACTCACAACATTAGCAACTGCCAACAACAGCATTCCAATTGCTAATAAGTTAGAGATCCCACTAAACCAGCCGTTAACATCCATATTCATTAGTTAGAGAACTACATAGGAGCTTATATCTAAACTTCCAGACACATACCATTGAAGAAATAAGACCTAGACCACTTAATATTGTTTCAAATGGGAGATGCACTTTCCGTTAATATCAAACTAATAAGAGTTTCAATGATCACGTTTTGTTATTAACCAAAATAAGACTTTCGGCGTTTTTGGAAATCCAAATTTTGAAGGCATTATTAGGTATGTAATTATTCTATTACCTTTTTTAGATTAAACTAAAAATTAAAGAAAACTGATTTTTGGTGTATAGTTAACAGCTGGTTTAGTGGAGCCAATGATATTGTTTTGTTTCGTGGACACTCCTTAAAGGAGTGTGCACAAAATTGGACTCTTAATATTGTACGGGTGGATCATTATTTGGCCACTAATTATGTGATGTATTCCAAAAAAAATTTGCCGGTAGCCGGCCGCATTATCGACTACTACAATCTAGCCCTACCCAAGGGAAAATCCTGGGTCCGTCCCTGCTGGTTTCCTAATGCTCTCCGCTTGGGTTTGGTGCAGCAATTAGTTTAGAATTCGGAATCTTATCTCTGTGTGATTGCTGAGTTTCTTGATTTTCCTATGTTTCCTTGATATGTCTTAACGATTAACATAGATGTTTTGCTAACATAAATGTTTCTGTTTATATATCCATGTGTAATAAAATTGATTCTTAAATTGTAGTCTGTTAAACTTGCTGGAGGCTTCGATCATTCTGCTATCTACCTATCCGATCCTTAGACTAAGTCTTATGGGCTAGATTGGAGGTGCTAGATTAGCACATAAGTGTTGCAATTCCAAAAAAAAGCGTAGCAAAAAATTTAACACTAGTTCTCTCTCCTAGCAGTTGCTAGCATGTGAACTAGTATGCTAGATTGAGGCGCAGAATGATTCAGCGCAAAAGAAAGTAACTTTTCGCGGATTTAAGCAGTAGCAAAAAAGTACATCGCGTTTCCATTACGCGCAAAACACTTGGCGCTATATGATTCCGCGTGTTTCCATTAATGGTTTTACCATGAATTTGGTCCAATTTGGTCCCGCCATATAGACATCAACAACTAATCACCAGTTTTATAATCATAACCAAAAGCACATGTAAATGTTCTCTCCCCAGAAGTATAGGCATCCAATGCATACTTTTTGGTTATTTTAATTAATTTAAAATTTGTGCATATAATAAATTTCTCTGAGGTTATAATTTAATTAATGTAAATGTTCTCTCCCCATAAGTATAGGCATCCAATGCATATAGTAAATGTTCTCTCTTGTTCAAAAAAAAAAGGGAAACGAGCTCGAGGTTAATCGATTTTTTTGCGCGGAATAGTACTGCGCAATTGACTGCGGGTTACCGGTCACGCGCGCGGTATTGTTCAGCGAAAGTAGGTTGCGCGGAATGATATAGCTCAATGCTTACTGTTTTTGATCAGCGACTAGCATGCTAGACTAGCACTCCCATAAGACTTAGGCAATTTTACTTGCGGGCGTGAATTTCTAATCTAGGTGCTAGACTAGCACCCCATAAGACTTAGTCTTACCCTCTCCTCCATTCTCTTTTATGAAAAAACCATAATTTATCCAATTTAGCTTTTGGTTCGATTTTATTTAAAATTACTGATTTACGTATAATAAGATTCGTAAAGATTGATGAAATTTAGGGACGGCTTAGGTTTAGGCAGAATTAGAAATTTTGGGATTAGCAAATTTTAGGTTTTTTCACTTCTCTATCTCATCCATTAGCGGTTCTAGGTGTTGCATGGTTGAAAGATTATTGTGCTGAAGCCAATTCAAAGCAGAAACTCTCCTTCAATTCAGGGTCAGTTTTCGTCCTTTTTAATTTGCTATTGATTTTTGTTTCTTTTCTTTTTATATATTGCAGGTGATTATACATGCATAGTCTAAATTTGCGGTTCATCTCTAGATTGTCATCTCTTAGGTTTGTTATTTACTTACCTAATCTTATACAGGTGAAGAACTAATTTTTATATATTTCTTGGATCGGGTTGGTATCTTGAAGCTGAAGAGTTCATGTGACTGAGTTTTTGTCTCACTTTCATGTCACAGAGACTGCCAAGTTCATCTCTTAAATTTTTATATATTTCCTCTCACAGAACTTCTGAAAATTGGTTTGTGACATTACAGAGCTTAATCGACGAAATCGTCTTTGCTTAGGTAGATTTATATCTCTATCATTCTGGGTACTATGAATTTAATTGATCTGTTTGGTTTTGTGTTTTCAGGAACTGTGCCTGCGATATATCTACGCGACCATCAAATTTATAAGCTTGAATTCAGCATACTGTCGTTATATAAGTAATGTATTATACTGCTTGCATTTCGATGGTCGCATCTAGATGAAGGAGATTTACAAAAGCTGGGGCATGCTTAAAGATCATTTCGAATACTGAGGAACAGTCGAGGACATCAAAGAATCAAACTACCTGTCTTACAGTAGCACTTTTACAATTTAAGTTCTACAGATTCCTCTTTCATGGAAGGAGATGATTCAAGATCATGTCCGGACAGTAAAGCAACATAGAGGTAAAACAACATAGAGGTAATACTTATGCTCTTTGCAATTTTCCATTTTTAAGTGTTTCAGACTGATCAGGGAGGAAGTACCTAGCCCAATGATTTATATATACTTTGATGTAGATGATGGCTTTTGTGGTACATGTTGAACTTAGGAGACTCAGGAGCACCACCTTTCACGTTTTTGTCATCATAACAAACAAGAACACCACCTTTCACTTTTTTGCCCCAAAATTTAGAGATGCACGCAGATGGTAACAGGAAATTGGATATCATTTGGAGAAGAACTTCAGAAAAATGGTAATCAGTACACTCAAGAGTTTCTTACAGAAATAAGGGATATGTGTTAACCAAGGTAAGTTCATGATGAGATTTTTTTGTTTCCATTTCATATTGCTCCAAATACATGGGTCTCAATTAATGTGATATGAATACTTTTTGTTGCTCATTAAGTGAGGAAGTGACTATGGGACTCGAAGAAAAGAACAAAGTCGTCGTATTGTATACTAAAAGAGAAATGAAAAAGCGTATGTAAGAAACACAAGGATAAAGAGATCACAATTTCCTCTGTTGGAGAAGTATATATACCAGCATGTGAAGAAGTGGGGGGGTGCTAAGAGAGTGATAGGAAAAAAACGAGAAAGAATTGAGTAATCAAAAGACTTAAAGCCATAGCAAAAAACATACCAAATCAAATATACATCGCCACCGGGAGGAGAGCCCGGTGCGTACCAAATCAAAACTGCATCGCCACGGGGCGGGCGAAGCCCCGCGCACACCTAAATGAAACAAAAAGCCCGATGCGTAGCACGGGTACAAATCTAGTAATAATAATGATAAGGCTAGTACTAATGATCATGTCGACGACAATCAACTCAAAAAGTTATATCAACACAGTTTAATGTTGCTTGCAAAATCCGTCAACTTTGTGGATTTTTTGTGATGGATAGTGACACATTTGGGGTAATAACCCAACCTGGAAAAGAAAAACCACTTTTGAATAGGTGAGTATTCCATACTTTCCTCATAAGCGGGAGGCTGGAAAGGGTGAGGTTTCCATTCCCGATGGACACTCAACCCTTTAACTCGGTCGAGTATAGATAGAGAGATTTATGCTCCTAACCGGGTGTCCTGACGGGAGATGCTATGCCTATCGGGTTTTATCCCGCAAAATCGACAAAGAAGGAAATAGACGGCTGATGGTGCGTTCTTAGCATTGGGATCATCGGTGGGATAAAATGGGCCCCAACTATCTATTAGGGGCGGGCTTTTGGTCGGGATAAAAAATCGGTCAAGCTAGCATTTCCGGTGCCCTGACAGGCCTGGATATTCGGGCCCGTCAAAAAAATTGGGCCTAGGTTAAAAGGCCGTCTGAGAAGGTCAAACAACTGCTTAAGTCTTTCCTAAACTTATTTAGAGTTTAATAGAACAAAGTATATAGTTAGAGATATTCGTGAATCCAGCAAGAATTAAGAAGAAAAGAAAAGAAAAGTTTGAAGAGATTCAGTTTAATGGAGAGTATCAGATTAAACATATTTTCTGGCTTACCTACGGTCTTACAATTACAATCAGTGGCGGAACTGGAAATATCAAATACCCCTGGCTTAGTGGCTTGACGAGTTTTACGGCCCTGGCTTAAGCCTAAAAACAACATATAAAATCTGGGCCCAAAATACTTAGGTAGTGAAAAACATGCACTTATTGGGCTTTGGGGGTGGCTTGAGCCAGGAGAAGCCTGGCTGTAGCTCCGCCCCTGATTACAATGCTTACAATCACAATCAAGAAAAGTATGCGAAACATTGCAAACTTTGCCTAAACCCAAGACGGGTTTACTTTTCGTGAAGAACACTTGGTTCCGCAACACAATTATATTTTTCAGAACATATTCATGAAGAACTTTCTTTGTATCGAACATTAAATTTGCTAATCTAGTAGTACTTGCCAAATCTAAATGGTTGCGGTTTATATACCAAATCCTATTGTGATATAGAAGACCGAGAATAAAAGATACAAAGTAAAGAAGAAGGAGGAGAAAAAAATCTTATTCATGTGTGTAAAATACAAAGGTTTAGGACTCTATTTATAGAGTTTACATACTTGGTTCCACTAAAGTGGGCATCTATATAATAAACTGCCGTTTATAACACTCCCCCTAGATGACCACTATATCTAAGCTAATTGCCTCGTTAAAACCTTTGTCAGGAAAACCCAAAAGGGACAAAACCTGATCGAAGGGAAAAGAGTACAATTGTGAGAAAACTTAGAACAAAGTTGGACATGCATATGTTGCCTCATTAAAACTTTGACAAGGAAAAACCCATTGGGACAAAACCTTGACGAAGGAAAAAGAGTACAACGTGATGGTCCAGTAAAATACCTTTTACTATGATGCTCCCCCTAATAAGTACTTGATTAAATCTTGGCTTGCAAATCTTTGAGTTGAGACTTCCCAATTTCGATGAAGGAATTTCTTGAATGCAAGATAGGAATGCTTTAATGAGAAATTTGCCATTTGATGAAGTCTTCTTTTGTGTTAGTCTTCTAATGGTAGTGTTCTCGAGTCTTCATGCTTCTTTAAATACATTGAAGACTGGCTTCTTGGATTGCTAACTTCTCGAAAATGATTTGCAGAAGTAATTGATGTAATTTCTTCAACAAAATGCCAATATGTAGTTACAGTTGTATATGTGAACAAAAATAGTAATTGTGAGAAGGAAATCCAAATTCTTAGGAGATGATTAAGTTGATTTGGTTTACTCAAATGTGGGCATCCACTAAAAAACCAAAATTGATACAACTCCCCCTTGGATGACCATCATGTTGAATTAAATTGCCTCATTAAAACCTTGCCAGTAAAACCTAATGGGAAAAAAATCTGGACGAAGGAAAAAGAGCACAAATATCAACATTTTGAAAGAAAATTAAACATCATATGTTGCCTCGTTAAAACCTTGTCAGTAAAACCCAATGGGAAAAAATCTGAAACGAAGGAAAAAGAGTACAAATTTTGATGTTAACTCAACTATATGAGTATAATAGAAAAAAAAAACATAATAACTCTAGTTTATCTCAACGACGAGTTTAAGCTAGCATAATTCTTACTATGATTTAAGTAAGAAAAAATAGAATTTATCTTTTTTAACGCTAGCGTGGATTTTTGTGTTTTTAAGGACTCCTCAAGAGACCCATAAAGTTGATAGCATCAACTAATTAATCTGGATTCTTGGTTTTATACTAGATTCTAAAAAACACATAAAGGAT
The DNA here is from genome assembly GCA_023531295.1 of Papaver armeniacum. Lineage (NCBI taxonomy): Eukaryota > Viridiplantae > Streptophyta > Magnoliopsida > Ranunculales > Papaveraceae > Papaver > Papaver armeniacum. The sequence goes on along the minus strand of JAJJWW010010728.1, from coordinate 32,187 downwards.
TTTTCAACCTGACATAATCGAGTCAGGTGGGTGCCATAAGATAATTCAAATCCTACAAGGATAACAAATTTGAATATGTTTCCATCCACATTTCTTGTGTAAATGGAATATGAGTCTTTCAAGGACTACCACGCCAAAAGTATCATACATGGAAAACAAAAATTTATTGAATCAATCCCGGGTCTGAGAAAAACAGAACCCTCAAATCGTTTTTACAACGAAGAAATTTCTCGTATAAAGACGCGTAGCGAAACGCTACATTTTTGCTAGATGTGATTGGATTTTCCTTTTCAAACAATATTAGCTTATGGAAAAGCTAAAGGAGATAATTTTACGCCTATATATTATTTAATGGTAGCATTTATCGATTTGATTTAATGGGAGAGAAATCGATATAACTTTAGTTAATTAACACCAGCTTTTGATAGTGTATATAGTCTCCCCCTGATTATGGCGGAAATAATTGTATCTCATATACGCAATCAAGTTTCGTAAAGTATTATCCGATTAATTCGAGGACATATACTTAGAATAATTTCGTATTTTAACAATACCGGGTTGACAGATACTGAATCCAAGAATCATTAAAAATTATCCGAAAAATGTAATCCACTTGATATACAAATTGAACAAAGCATGGATTTTATTGGTTACAACCAAAAAGATATAAAATATGCAAATAAATCTCCAAATAATTCCATGACCTCAACGACATGAGATTGTGGACACTTTATTTTCAAAAGAAATTAAATTGAAGATCAATATAGTCACTACAAGGACTAATAATATTGGCTAACAAGCCGGGTGCACCCTTTGATCTTTTATGTCCTTCGGTGTTCCAACTACAAGTGGAACAATTCGAATTTTGGAGATTATTATTACGAAGAAACAATAATTGCAATATCCCTAGGGAATGCAGCAATTCCTCGTTTTATTGGTATTTATAATAATAACGATATTTTATCCCTTTAAGATGGATAGGGAAAAACCAAGCTTAATTGGCTTATTGATTTCTTTGAGAAAATATAGAAATCATTATCGCTATGATTTTTTAGAGAAAATCCACTTGGTGGTTGGTGAATGGTTTCTTAGAGAAATAGAAGCCAATTCTTTATTATTTGATAAAACCATATTTGATGGTGCAAGTTCGTTTTGAAATCACGCCATATTGGCAAAATTTAGAAAATATATATGACAATATATTTTGAACGCGAAATTGGGGGATAAAAAAGGAATTGGGGGATACAAGAAAAGGACAAAAACTGGATCCATATATCAATTCGGGGACACCCCTTATCTAAGTATTTTTTTAAATCCTAATCTACCCCTCACTAATCAGGATTAGTGATTAATAATAATTAATAAAATCATAAGATTTTTTTATAAATGATTAGTGTGTGTTTTATTTGATTTTGGGTGAGTCAGGTGGGAGTAGAAGGATAGAAAAAAAAATTTTTGGAGGAACTTTTTTGGGGGAAAATGGAGGATGATTGTGAAGAGAGGATTGCTGCTGCAGAATCTTTAGCTCAACTACAACAAGGAGCATATCTTGAATCTTCAGCTAACGACAACAACTCACAATTGCAACTCTTTGTTGAGCCAACACCCTTAAATGATGATTTTGACGAGTATGGAGAGTTTCTTGAAGAACCAACACAAGAAAGTAAACTTGCACAACATACTAGCATCCCCAACACATGAGTAAAGCTGCTAAGATGAGTAAAAATCGAATTTTTTTCTTTAAACCCGCCATTTTTTCAACTGAAAAACCTCGATGCCGGCATGGTAGTTGTATGAATACCATGCCGGTAGTCACGGTATCGGCATTGTATTCATACTACGACCATGCCGGTAAAATGATATCCCCCAATTTGAATTATAAACCGGCATAAAATTCTACCAAAAAACTATGCTGGTACATAGTTAACCTTTTTACCTAACAAGGAATATACTACGGAATATTCAACCGGCATGGTTTCATTGATCGTCTACCATGCCTGCCGATCTTGAATGAAAAACATACAGGAAACAATTCCATCCCAAACCAAAAACCGGCATTGCAACTTAATAAACATCAACGCCGGAATTGGTTACCGGCATGGTACCATTAATATAGACAATGCCGGCAACGAAACCGGCGTTGTTCAGTTACAACTTTACAATGCCGGCACCTACAAAAAAACATGCAGGAATTAATTTTTCCAAAGCTAAATTCCGGCATTCAATATCAATTATTTTCAATGCCGGAATTGTGTACCGGTTTGGAACAATAGGTTACGATAATGCCGGCATCCTAGCTTCCGGCGTTGTTTTCTTATGAAACACATATGCCGGAATAGGTTTCAAATTTGGTCTTCCGTTTTGGTTAACTTAGACTATGCCGGAACAATGGTCGAGCATGCCGGTACGGGTTTCCGGCATAGTGTTTTAATGTTGTTTGGAACTAATTTTCAATTCGATCCTTAGGTGGTGACATATATTGATCCAACAAATGCAAAGCCGCTTTATCGGGATACGTCGGAATACTATAAAATCCCTCCGGTATGTGACCAAATAATACTTTTCACCTAGTATCTTGAACATTACTAATGGATTGCTAGTAATGAACCTTCTAATGAATACGAAATTGTTCTTATGTAGGGAATAACAGATCGAAAGGAAGCAATCGCTTGGGCTAAAGAGACGGCTCTTAAGAACATGTGTGTGTTGGTGAGGAATACCGAACGTTCGAAGAGGCGTTTTGAGATGGCTTGCGAGAGAAGTGGGAAATACAAGGAGAAGAATAGCCACAAGAAAAAGGATTATGTATATCCAAAGAAGACTAATAGGGTATACAAGACTCGTACGAGGAAGAATGATTGCCCTTTTAAGCTTGTATTCCGTTTAAATGACATGAACAATTGGGATTGTGAGGTTTTATGTGGCTGTCATAACCATCGGGATCCGAAAGATTTTGTTGGTCACTCCTTAGTTGCGAAGCTAAAACCTGACGAGTTCGAGGATGTAAAGAGATTGACCAAAGCACTTATCAAACCGAGACAAATTCTCAGAGGCTTCAAGGAAAAGGACGAGACTAACGTGTCTTCTCTACGTACAATTTATGCCGCACAAGCAACTATTAGAAGGGTGGAATGGGAAGGGAGGAGCGTTATGCAAGAATTTGAGAAGATAGTTTGGGATCACAACTACACGCGTATCATTAAAAGAGGACCGGACGACAAGCCCCTTCAAATATTCATTTCGCATCCTTTGCTTTCACAGTTGGCAAATACATGTTGTGGTGTTCTTTTGATGGATTGCACCTACAAGACAAACAAATACAATATGCCGTTGTTCAACATCGTGGGGCAAACCTCGGACAAGGTAACATTCACATTGGCTTGGTGTTTAATGGAAAACGAGAGGGACCATAATTATCATTGGGCATTACGACAATTGAAGTTGTTCTTCCGGAAAATCAACTTCCGAGGGTCATCGTAATCGATAACGAAGCCGCATTAATGAAAGCAATATCCGACGTCTTCCGGACGCACAAAATTTCCTATGTACATATCATATATGTAATAATGTGATAAAAACTTGCCATGCCTTGTTTGAACCCGCAAAGGCGAGATATTAAGAAGAGAATGATGGTACAACTAGAGGAAGATGTTCGAAAGAACAAACTATCCCCGAAGAAGAAGAAGATGAGAGAGGAAAGATAAAGGAGCGAGTGGACAAAGAACATGCGGAAAATCATAAAAAGTGGTTGGAATTTCTAAGAGATTGGGAGAAAGTTTATTGGTCTCTTACCGAGGTTATGTACGAAAAGAGATTGGAGAAGTTTATTGCCGATTGGAACGAAGTTTATCCGACCGCCGTCTGGTATTGTCGGACTCAATGGTTGGATAAGTTCAAGGAAAAATTTGTACGTGCATGGACAAACCGGTATAGACACTTCAAGACGGAAGCAACTAGTGCAGCTGAGGCCGCTCATGGGAGATTTAAAGATCTCATCCAGTCCGGTCAAGGCAATGTGGTTACGGTCACCGAGGCAATGGAGCAATAATTTAAGCAAGATATCAATAGGATCAAGGAGGCTTTTGAGAAAAGCTCAATGGAAAGGATGACTCCATTTCTTCGTTATGGTAACTTTCTTCAAGGAATAGAATTCAACGTCTCTCATTGGGCAATAAAACATATGATGAGACAAATGGAATATGAGAAAAATTACGGAAAACCGGGTGATGTGTGTATTTGTCCCGACATGTCTTCATTGGGGCTTCCATGTCGTCATATGCTTGTGAAGTATGAAGAACTGATACCTATTGAGGTTATTGATCCGTTTTGGAAGCAACTATCTTTCGACCCTCCCCTTTGGGAGATCCCGGGCAATCTCCATGGGATACGAACGAAGCAAAGGAATTCTTCGAAGCTTACTCACGTGGCACCTCGGTAAGCCGACAAGTCTTGTTGAGCCAACTAAGGCTAATTACTCGTCCATGGATCGCACAAAGCGAAGAGCCAAGAAAGGGAGATCTAACAGGAAGACCACAAACTAAAACAAAAAGGAAAAAACAAAGGGTAGAATTGAAAGAAATGACTCAACGTGAAGAAGAACTCGCGGCAAGTAAGAAACGAGATCTAACCGCATGTGAGATTTCGGAACAAAGGTTCGTGGAAGCGTAGGTTCCAAACAAAAGAGGTAGGCCAAGGAAGGAACTGCTAAGTCAACAACAAACGTAGGAATCCGTATCCACACCAAAAGCCAACTCATCGGAGGTTCCAAAGAAGAGGGGTAGGCCGCCAAAGGTATCATCATCCAGTGACAAAAGAGCAACAAGGTGAGCATTCCGAAGCCATACCCATAGTCGATCTAGCGGAGGTTCCAAGGAAAAGGGGTAGGCCGCCAAAGGTAACATCATCTAGTGACAAAGAACAACAAGGTGAGCATTCCTAAGCCATACCCATAGTCGATCTAGCGGAGGTTCCGAGGAAAAGGGGTAGGCCGCCAAAGGTAACATCATCTAGTGACAAAGAACAACAAGGTGAGAATTCCAAAGCCATACCCATAGTCGATCTAGTGGAGGTTCCAAGGAAAAGGGGTAGGCCGCCAAAGGTATCATCATCAAGTGACAAAGAACAACGAGGTGACGAGGCTAAGGTGGTGACAAACCAAAGTGATAGCAAAGTTGACGTAGTTTTAGTTAGATGGAGAAGGGGTAGGCCAAGGAAGTACGGACTCCCATCACATATCAAAGACATTGCAAGTGTAGAGATTGCGAGAGGATGGTTTGGATATATTATTGTTACAAAAGGGTGATATGAAGATGTATAAGGATCCCAGAACAGGTAGGACAATTAGAAGTTATCATACCAAGATACAATCTTACATAGACCAACTTCCTGAGGTTATTCGCGAGTATATTTTATATACGGATGATGTCGACGGAGATGGAAATTGTGGCTATCATCTTGTGATCGAACAATTAGGAATCTTTGACACGGCGGTTAGTAGAGGTATGACACCATGCCAATATGCTAGAATGAGGTTGGCCGAACAACTTGTGAACAAAAGGAGCTTTTATGAGCAATTGGTTGGTGTAGGCGAGGGGTTTGATGATATGCATGCTCAAGTATTGGGGCCCGAACAACATATGAACTTTCTTCCTTCTGAATATTGGATGAGAATGTCGCTTTGTGGGCATCTGGTGGCGGATACATTTAGATGTGTTGTTCATTATTTTACCCCCACCGTAGAATGTACATTTACCCCAAAGTGGCAAAAATGCGAAGGATCCCTTAAGAAGAGAAGAGTTGTTTTGGCGTTCGTGAACGGTAATCATTTCGTTATTCTAAAACTCAAAGAAAATTGTCCATTGCCACCTGTTTGTGGGATGATTAAAAACAAGGCTCTAGATCCCAATATCTGGAAGGGATGGATGGCATTGTATGAGGAGAATCACCAATTTTGGGATGCGTTGGCCTTATCAAAAAAACCTCTCCAAGAGGAGAAGATGCAACTTCATACGTGTGGAAGCGACGATGAGTAATTTTGATGTATGTGGTTTACTAGTACGCAACATTTTCTTTTTTTTTTGGAAGTGTGAATTGTAAACATTAAATCATATTTTGATGCCCGTGCCGGCATAGTTGTGTTTTATATTGGTGATAGGTGTCTAAAACACCTTGATATTTATCTATTGTTTATGCTTTCTTCGCTAAGTTTTCTTGTAAAATATGTATCTTATGTGTGAATTTGAGTTTTTAGGTGCTTTGAGTCGCATGTGAGCAAAAGAAGAAAGAAATCATTCATTTTGAGCAAGGAACGGAATTTGGTCATTTCACATGCGGGTGATACTCGGAGTCGGCCAAGAATATGCGCAACAAGGAAGTAAATAGGCGAGTCGGTTCCATGGCCCGACAAGCCAAGTATCACTATGGTGGCTTTTATCTAAAGAATGGGTGCCTAGAACCATTTATGGGTAACCCCTTATCTTTGTCACTTGGGTGGTTTTATCCATTCTCAATTCCTACAGAAGCCCTAGAATTAAGAGAAGTGTTTATTTTCACTTTTCATTATGTGGGCTGAATTTGAAGAGGAAGATGGCTGCCACCGTTCATGGCACTGGAGAGAAAGTAGATCAAATTCAGGGATGGTTTGTGGCTGTTGAGGATTTGCTGAGACATGAATTTGAGAAGATGGAAGAACTGGCAGGAAAATTGGTCGATTCTGGTGATGTATTGTCTGAACAGGGAAGAAGCATGGTTCGAGTTGCAGAAGGAAAGTGATGAACACGATGAAGGAAATTGAGGAATCAATGAAGGAGAATTCGATTGATGAGTCAAAAGCTAATCGATTTCGGTATTAAGGTAAATCCGAGATTGATGGGGTTTTTCTTTACGCAACTAGGGTTTTTGTTGATACTAAAGATTGAAGAATTGAATTTGAGGTTAAACACCGGATCTGGTTTGATAGAAAATGGGTTTATGTTGGTGGTGGTAATGGATTCATGTTAGTTACGTGCAATGGAGTTGGTGATGGCAGTTGGCATTACGGGGAAGGCGATCTTTGAATTAAGAATGGGTTTGGTTCGAGATTCAATGAAGATTGGTTATGAAGACGATGAGATGATATCAGTATTAGCTTGAGGAACGAAAGAATAGTGTTGCTGATAGTTAGTTAGCCATGGTCAAAAGCTATTGCTTTGAGATTATGGAGCTAAAATTCTCGATTTGAATGGATGCAGTGTGTTTGCTGTTATAGATGGCTGGAGCAAGGAGGAGTTATGTGTGTTGTTGCAGCTGAGATTACAGGGATGGGCAAATATCAAGTGTTTTGGTTCTGATGGTTGAACCGGTGGGTCCGTGAGAAGTAGAAATTGCGGGCAAGGGTCGAGAATGGAGCTAATGAGGATTTGAAGATGAATTAAATTGGTGTTTCGATAGTAACGGAATTATAGCTTTGTTGGTGATACAAATTGAAGTAATTGTGTATGAATGTTTTGCATGGGAGTTTGTGTAGTTTGTTGAGTCGGTCTTGGTGAACAAGCAACTAGTAATGAAGTCAAGTATGAACCGAATGTTCGGGGATGCTTGATTGAATCGCGAGAGAACGGGAGAGAGTTGCGGCTCGGATGGGGTTGTTGTTGTGCAATTGCGGTATCTTTGTTCTTTGTTGGAGTTTTGAACTAAGAAGTAATCGAGTCATTGCAATTGTAGTTGGTATTGCAGGAAATTGCAGGACTGAATGGTTGGTGTTGTTCGATGGGACTGATCATGAAGCTGATGTGCAAGAATACTTCTGTTGATGGATGAGGTTGCAGTTTGTGGTGGCGAGTAAGCTGATGCCAAAGCGGAGAGTCATTTTTGCAAGCCATGGTTGAACTGAATGTGCAGTAAAGAAGAGAATGGCAGTGCGTTGCTGGAATGCAATTGCAGGTCTAGAAGGGTGCACTGGAGTCGCAAAATGCAGTGGAAGCTTTGGAGGAACTGGAGCTGGAATTGCAGGTCATAGTTGTCACTGAATGACCAAGCTTGAGCTGTCATGTACATTGTAGGTTGTAGTCGACGCCATCGAGGTGCGATCGCGAAGGCTGGGAAGAACAAGAACAAGGTCAACAGACCATCTTGGCCGTGAAGGCGAGACGCTACACCATCATGGCCGAGCGCAATGATTGCGAATGGCTACGGCCAAGCAATTCAACCCACTCGGATCTAACTCGATTCTAACTCGGCTTCGACTCGTTACAGCGTTGACCGTTATTGACCGGCCGAAGATTTAACGGTTGGCCCATTACGATTGACCGGTGATTGTTGACATTCCCAGTCACCGAGGCAATTTTCCGGGTGATTTCCGGCCAATTTCCGCTTGAAGGCACCAGTTTTCCTAGCGAGCATATTTTTGGGACATATTTTCACATGGGTTTCTCACACATGGTTCATGGGCTTGGTGGACTTTTTGGTGATGGACTTTGAAGACCTAATTTTGGAAAGTGGGAAGGCTATAAAAGAAAAGGTTTATATTCTTTTGAGATATCACGTATTTCTTCTTGGAGTTTTGCGAGAGAGCGGAGCTAGGGTTTGCCTTCATTTAATATTTTCATCTTCTTTACTTTATTTCCATTATTATTTGATGATGAACTCCAATATTATGAGTAACTAAAACTCTTCTTGATTAAGGGCGATTTCGAAGCCCGAAATATGAATCTATAATTGATACAATAACTTGTTCTCTTGCATTTATTTAAGTTATTGATTGATTTCTACCATGCTATTATTGTTTATGGATTATTTGTTGATTGTTTAAGTTCGAAATTAAATAGTTGATTCATAATCCTATTGCTAGTTTAGATTTTCTTCGACCCGTAATTGTCTAGAGAAGATAAACGCAAGTAGCAATATATAGGTATTGATGATGGGACTTTGTTAAATACCTATATGTAGAAATCAACACTAGTAGGTGATTCATGCTTTTGAGTTCATCACTAGGAGCAACCTTATCTCACAGAACTTAGAGCACTTGTTTAAGTCAAACCTAGTAAGCGTACCTCTAGGAAACTTGGCAAGTAGGAACTGGTGATCGAGCGCTTCCGTATCCGGTGAGCTAGGAGATAATAACGGAATAGTTGAGCGTACTAATTATTCTAGGGTTGTTAGTAACATGATAATGTGAAGAACATAGCTATCTATCAATTTGGTTTGTATTCCGTGGTCTAGAATGAACCTTTAATCAATTACATCTCATATTTGAATACATTTTACAATTTTCAGCATTTCTACTACAAAATCATCTTTGCTAAGAGTATTTGCATAACAACTTGAACTTCATACCTCCCTTGGGACGATCCTACTTACATTATACTACTTGCTAGTTAAAGAGAAGTAGAGAAATTTATTTTTGCGAGTTCGACACCTCGTCAAAATTGGCGCCGCTGCCGGGGAGGCAGTGGCGAGTTTAGTTGTTATTTTTATTCTTAGTTGTTACTTTTGCTTTTATTTTCAATTTCTATTTACTTATTCAACCTCTTAGAATCTGATTTTCAGGTACTAATTCTTTGGTGAATGCGTGGAGAGGGCGAGACCAAGTCCAATTGGTATACGTCTTCGTTCAGGCACTTTACTTAAGGATTTCATTCGAGCAGTCAACACTCCACTTCCTCAAAGTTCTACACCAAGTGAATTCTCGGACTCGGACGAAGAGGAAGACAACACAATGGGAGGACGACCACCTGCTCCAAGAACACTCAAGGAGCTCACTTCTCCAAACCTAGATCAAGAAGCCTTTATGTATTCAAATTAATGGAACCATTGAGTTGAAACCACAATTGATTAACTTGCTGCCCAAATTCGAAGTTTAGCGGAGAAGATCCTAATCGTCACTTGCAACAATTCCATCATGTTGTGACTAGTATGAAGCAAGCAACTGCAGATGCGGATATGGCTATGATGACAAATGACTTTTCCTTTCTCTCTTTTAGATACTTTGCGGAGAGTGGTTCTTTTGATTACCTACTGGAAGCATAACCACATGGAATGGGATGAAGAAATTGTTCCTTGAGAAGTATTTTCCAAAGCATCAAAAGCAAATTGTGATTCGCAAGGAGATTTGTGGTATTAGACAAGTATCGGGAGAGACTCTCCATGAATATTGGGAGCGCTACAAGAAGCTTTTAGCCGGGTTGTCCACACCACCAAATCGTGATCAACTTGTGATTCAATATTTCTACGAGGGGTTGCTTTCTAATGATAGAAATTTGATCGATGCCGCAAGTGGTGGTGCACTTACCAACAAGACCATTGCGGAAGCTACAAGTTTGTTGGAGAATATGGCTGCGAACACTCAACAATTCTACACTCGAGATGAATCAGCATAAGGAAGGTGAATGAAGTTGGCAATTCTTCACACATGGAACAAAGGATGGGCAACATGGAGAGAATGATGACTCAAATAGCTGCAGTTTGTCATACCATCATCATATACGAAGATGTTGAGCAAGCAAGTGCTATGTACCAAAATCAAGAAAGGCGAGGTACGATCCGTACTCCAGCACATACAACCCAAAGTTGGCGTGATCATCCGAATTTCGGCTATGCAAACAAGCAAGCTGCGCAAATCCTACTTTCAATCAACAAGGAGGATATCAATTCATGCAAAGACCACCACAAGAAACTCAAGGCACGAGTATAGATGACAAGTTGAATCTCATTCTCAACACAATGGTGCAAGATAAGCAAAAGACAGCAATGTATATGAAGGACATCCGAACACAAATGGGTCAATTAGCTAATGCCGTGAGCAAATTGGAAGCACAAGTAGAGGGAAAACTTCCTTCGCAACCAATAAATCACAAGGAGAATGCCAATGCTATTGAGTTACGAAGTGGGAAGCAAGAGAAACCGGAAACATCACCCGGTGTCCCATGAACCCGATTTGGAGAAAGAAGAGGTGAAACAGTCCCTAAAAAGGCTGACCCGTAGCTTAATTCTAACTCTAAAACTCATGTTTCTACTTATGTTACTTCTCCGCCTTTTCCTAGCGAGGTTTGCAAAGTCGAACAAGGAGACATTGTACCAAGAGCTTTTGAAATCTTTAAGAAGATTGAAGTGAACATTCCACTCATTGAGGCGATAAGGCAAGTTCCACGTTGGGCAAAGTTCTTGAAGGAATTGTGCACTAACAAGCACAAATTGACCAGTAACGAGGTAATGAGTGTGGGGGAGAATGCTTCGGCATATCTTCAAAAGAAACTCCCACCTAAGTTGAAAGACCCGGTAGTTTCACCATACCATGTACTATTGGTAAAATCGGGTTTGAACGTGCTATGTTAGATTTAGGAGCATCCATTAATGTTATGCCTGCCTCCGTTTATGAATCATTGAATCTTGGACCTCTTAAGAATACCCCAGGTATTGTTATACAACTTGCTGATAGGTCTAATTCTTACGGGGTTATTGAAGATGTTTTGGTGCAGGTTAATCAACTCATATTTCCAGCTGATTTCTATGTTCTTGACATGATGGATGAAGATTCACCATCGTCTACTCCCTTGCTGTTGGGTAGACCATTCATGAGAACCGCTAGAACAAAGATTGATGTTTTCAAGGGCGCTTTAACTATGGAATTTGATGACGAAGTCATAAGTTTCAATATCTTTGAGGCTATGAGATATCCTAGTGATGTGCATTCTGTTTTTCAATTGATATTATTGATTCTCTAGCTCAACAGATTTTTGAATTGAATGGTGAAGATGCTTTAGAAAACACCATAGTGAAAGGTTTAGGTTATGGGAAATATAAAGACCTTGAAAGTGAATTGTCTATTTGTGATGAGCTTAAAGAGGCTGTTTTAGCTCTTAACTCATTAAAAGAAGTTCCACAAAAGTATAATGCGTCTTATGTTTCTTTGCCGCTTACTAATGAGAAACTTTTACCATCGATTGTGCAGCACCTATTCTTGAGTTGAAACCTCTTCCGGATCACCTCAAATATGTATATTTGGGTGAAAAGGAAGAGTTGCCGGTGATCATTGCCAAAGGCCTTACCAAGGTGCAAGAGGAGAAGCTTGTTCGAGTGCTAAGAGAGTACAAGTCTGCCATTGGGTGGACTATTGCCGATATCAAAGGAATCAGTCCTTCCACATGTATGCACCGAATACTTCTTGAGGAGGGGGCAAAACCAACAAGAGAAGCTCAACGTCGCTTGAACCCTCCAATGATGGAAGTAGTCAAGAAGGAAATCCTGAAGTTGTTGGAAGTAGGGGTGATCTATCCCATATCCGATAGCAAATGGGTGAGCCCGATTCAAGTCGTTCCAAAGAAGTCCTAATCACGGTGGTGAAAAACGAAGATAATGACTTGGTTCCAACTAGAATCCAGGACCGGTTGGAGAGTGTGCATTGATTACGAAAAAGCTCAACTCTACCACCCGAAAGGACCATTTTCCCTTACCATTCATTGATCAAATGCTTGAAAGGTTGGCTAGACATGCTTTTTTACTGCTTCCTTGATGGTTTTTCAGGTTATAACCAGATTGTGATAGCTCCAAAGATCAAGAAAGACAACGTTTACTTGCCCTTTTTAGCACTTTTTGCGTATAGACGTATGCCATTTGGCTTGTGCAATGCACCGGCCACTTTTCAACGTTGTATGGTAAGTATATTCTCGAGATTATGTGGAAAGCATCATAGAAGTGTTTATGGATGATTTCAGCGTGTATGGTGATTCTTTTGACAAATGCTTAGATAACCTTGCACTTATTCTTAAACGATGCGTAGAAACTAATCTTGTGCTTAATTGGGAAAAATGTCACTTTATGGTCAATCATGGGATTGTGCTAGGTCATGTTGTATCCTCTAAGGGGTTAGAAGTTGACAAGGCTAAGATAGATTTGATTCGGAACTTACAATACCCCACAAATGTGAGGGAGGTTCGCTCTTTTCTTGGTCATGCGAGGTTTTTATAGGAGATTCATCAAGGATTTCTCCAAGATTGCAATGCCCTTGTGTAGACTCTTGCAAAAAGATGTGGCCTTTGATTGTGACAAGGAATGCAAGGAAGCTTTCGACACCTTGAAAGAGTTGTTGACTACCGCACCAATCATCAAACCACCGGACCGGAGCAAGCCATTTGAGTTGATGTGCGATGCAAGTGATTATGCCGTTGGAGCCGTGTTGGGAAGCGAGATGGCAAAGTTCCATATGCCATTTATTATGCTCTAGAACTCTCAACGGAGCACAAATCAACTACTCCACTACTGAAAAGGAGCTTTTGGCCATAGTATTTGCACTCGAGAAGTTTAGATCTTATTTAGTGGGTACAAAGGTGGTTGTTTTCTCTGACCATGCTGCACTTCGATACTTGCTAACAAAGAAGGATGCTAAGCCAAGGCTCATAAGGTGGATACTTCTTCTTCAAGATTTCAACATGCAAATAAAGGACAAGAAGGGTAGTGAGAATACTCAGCGGATCATCTAAGCAGATTGGTTGTGTCCGAAGAAGCGATTCCTTTGCATGATAGCTTCCCTGATGAGCAACTCTTTGCGGTTGGTGGCACAACTCCATGGTACGCTGATATTGTTAACTTCTTGGTGACGGGACAAGTACCTAGTTCCATGTCTACATTCCAAAAACACAAGCTCAAGAAGATTGCTAAGCAATATATATGGGATGAACCTTACTCGTGGAAGCATTGTCTCCGATCAAATGATCCGCAGTGCGTACTTGAACTGAGTTCCAATCAATTCTGGATTTTTGTCACTCATATGCTTGTGGTGGCCATTTCGGAGCCAAGAGGACAGCCCTCAAGGTTCTCGAAAGTGGTATTTATTGGCTTACATTGTTTAAGGATGCATATCTATGTTGTAAGGCTTGTGATAGGTGTCAAAGGACAGGCAACCTTGGTGCTAGAAACCAAATGCCGCAAAACACCAATTATCGCCGTTGAGATTTTTGATGTTTGGGGTATCGATTTTATGGGGCCTTTTGTGAATTCCAATGGGAAATTTTTTATACTTCTTCTCTGTAGATTATGTTTCTAAGTGGGTGGAAGCTAAAGCCACCCCTACCAATGATTCTCATATTGTTTGTGAGTTTGTGAAGGAACATATCTTTTCTAGGTTTGGAACACATCGAGTGGTGATTAGTGATGGAGGTTCGCACTTCAAGAGATCCTTTCACGCTCTTCTAAAGAAGTATAACATTTCTCATAAAGTTGGCACACCGTATCATCCACAAACGAGCGGTCAAGTCAAATTTCCAACCGGAGATTAAGTCCATCTTAGAGAAGACGGTGAATGTTACAAGGAAAGATTGGAGTTATAGACTCAATGACGCTTTGTGGGCGTATAGGACAGCTTACAAGACACCCATCGGTATGTCTCCTTTTAGGCTTGTCTATGGTAAACCTTGTCATCTTCCCGTCGAACTTGAACACAAAGCTTATTGGGCTATCAAGGTATGTAATATGGAATTAGATGCAGCTGGTGAACATAGGAAACTTCAGCTCAATGAGTTAGAAGAGATACAAAATGATGCATATGAAAGTTCACGCATTTATAAAGAAAAGACCAAGGCTTTCCATGATAAAATGATTTCCCGAAAGAGTTTTGAAGTAGGGCAGAAAGTTCTTTATTCCATTCTTGTCTTAAATTGTTTCCCGGTAAACTTAGGTCCGGATGGGTTGGACCATTTGTTGTTACTAATGTGTTTGCGCATGGTGCAATTGAGATAACTAGTCCCAAAACAGGGCTGATTTCCAAGGTTAACGGCCATCGCTTGAAACCATACTATGAGCAAGTTTGTGACGGAGAATCGGGATATGATCACATTGAGTGATCCACTCCCCCGGAGGAGTATTGGAGCCGAACGTCGGGCCGACGACGTTAAACCAAGCGCTAAGTGGGAGGCAACCCACCGGTTTTGTATCTTTCCCTTTATCTTTTTATTTTTAAGCATTTTATCTTTATTTTCTTGTTTTTGCATATCATTTGCGGAATTTCCCACCTTGAACCTTCTTTGGATGATTCAATTTTACATTGAGGACAATGTAAAGTTTAAGTGTGGGGGAGCATTTATATGTCTGTATAGTTTGTTTTATGCGTTTAGTAGTTTTATGCCATGAAAAAAAAAAATCAGAAAAATAGTAAAACCAAGAAAAATTTGTGCTTTTTGAACTCCGAAATCTAGAAACTTGTGCCTTTAGGATGACACTATTAGTGGATGGAATCATTTTGAATGCAGGAGTTGAGGAACCAATTAACAAGAACGAACATATCTCAGGAATCACAAATAACATGATAGTCGTTACCATATCTCGGAATATCACCATATCGCATTCTATTTTTATTTTTCCATATTTATCTATTGTTCTCTAAGTGCTTTGGTGGGTCACTAAACATCGACGTGTTATTACTGCTAGGATGAAATAGAGTGATTGAGTTGCTAGAAAAAAGAAAAAGAAAAAGAAAAAAAAAGAGACCGCCAATTAGACCAAACTAATAAGAATGACACTTGGGAATAGCGAGATGTGTGAAACGTAGTCCCCGTCTCCGTCGCCTAAACAAGCGTGGAATGCAGGATCCAAGGCAACTATCACGTACTTGTTGACAAGAAGCATGCGCTTGGATCCAAAAGATCGAATCATCTTTGTCACAAATAAAAAAAATAAAAATAAAAATAAAAAAAAAAAAAAATAAAAAGTGAAAAAGAAAGAAAAAGAAAAGAAAGTATTATATTTGGTGAATAAAGTCACTCCCGGTTCCCTTGTATATGCCGGTGAGTTGATGTAGAAATAAGTTTGTTGACCACCGGTTCCCTTGTATATGCCAAAACAGTGTTGACATTAGAATTGACCAAGAGCTCAATCCAATAGGATGCATAGGTTCATCTTGGTAGTGACCTTGACAGAGATATGGGAAACATCGATCACTTGTGAGCATTCGCCAACATCTACATCTATATCCATCTTCTTTATCTTTTCATTGTGATTGTGGTTTGTTAACTTCCGAGTATTGTGGCTTGTTCGACTATCTAATAAGAGCTTTATTTACTTATATATGAACCGAATTTGTGCAAGGTACCTCCTCCCGTAGTCATGTTGGATTCATTCATTGATTTGTCACAAATAGACGGAGTTGGAAATATAGGTTTGTAGGCACCTCTTGTAAACCTTCACGAGACTAAAACTCGTCCACTAGGGACACCTAGGGGTTCAAAGGCCTGTTATTCATGCTTAGAGTAACCGTAGCCTCGACGAGACGGAGTTGTATGTATCTTTTAGAATTATTTTGTTTGATTTGCTCGAGGACTAGCAAAGTCTAAGTGTGGGGGGAATTTGATAGGTGTCTAAAACACCTTGATATTTATCTATTGTTTATGCTTTCTTCGCTAAGTTTTCTTGTAAAATATGTATCTTATGTGTGAATTTGAGTTTTTAGGTGCTTTGGAGTCGCGCGGAGCAAAAGAAGAAGAAATCATTCATTTTGAGCAAGGAACGGAATTTGGTCATTTCACATGCGGGTGATACTCGGAGTCGGCCAAGAATATGCGCAACAAGGAAGTAAATAGGCAGTCGGTTCCGCAAACTGACAAGCCAAGTATCACTATGGTGGCTTTTATCTAAAGAATGGGTGCCTAGAACCATTTATGGGTAACCCCTTATCTTTGTCACTTGGGTGGTTTTATCCATTCTCAATTCCTACAGAAGCCCTAGAATTAAGAGAAGTGTTTATTTTCACTTTTCATTATGTGGGCTGAATTTGAGAGAGGGAAGATGGCCGCCACCGTTCATGGCACCGGAGAGAAAGTAGATCAAATTCGGGGATGGTTTGTGGTCATTGAGGATTTGATGAGACATGAATTTGAGAAGATGGAAGAACTGGCAGGAAAATTGGTCGATTCTGGTGATGTATTGTCTAACATGGAAGAAGCATGGTTCGAGCTGCGAAGGAAAGTGATGAACACGATGAAGGAAATTGAGGAATCGGTGAAGGAGAATTCGATTCGGAGTCAAAATAATCGATTTCAAAGATTAAGGTAAATCGAGATTGATGGGGTTTTTCTTTCTCGCAACTAGGGTTTTTGTTGATACTAAAGATTGAAGAATTGAATTTGAGGTTAAACATTGGGATCGGGTTTGATAGAAAATGGGTTTATGTTGGTGGTGGTACTTGGATTCATGTTAGTTACGGGCAATGGAGTTGGTGATGGCAAATTGGCATTACAGGGGAAGTCGATCTCGAATTAAGAATGGGTTTGGTTCAGATTCAATGAAGATTGGTTATGAAGACGATGAGATGATACTCATTAGCTTGAGGAACCGAGCAAAGAAGTGTTCTTGATAGTTAGTTAGCCATGCTCAAAAGCTATTGCTTTGAGATTATGGAGCTAAAATTCTCAGAATTGAATGGATGCAGTGTGTTTGCTGTTATAGATGGCTAGAGCAAGGAGGAGTTATGTGTGTTGTTGCAGCTGAGATTACAGGGATGGGAAAATATCAAGTGTTTTGGTTCTGATGGTTGAACTGGTGGGTCTGTGAGAAGTAGAAATTGCAGGCAAGGGTCAGAATGGAGCTAATGAGGATTTGAAGATGAATTCGAATTGGTGTTTCGATAGTAACGAATTATAGCTTTGTTGGTGATACAAATTGA
Organism: Papaver armeniacum; assembly: GCA_023531295.1. Taxonomy (NCBI): domain Eukaryota; kingdom Viridiplantae; phylum Streptophyta; class Magnoliopsida; order Ranunculales; family Papaveraceae; genus Papaver; species Papaver armeniacum. The sequence goes on along the minus strand of JAJJWW010010728.1, from coordinate 14,561 downwards.
AGTAGTTGTGTATGAATGTTTTGCATGGGAGTTTGTGTAGTCATGAGTTTTGGTGTCAGAACAAGCAACTAGTAATGAAGTCAGTATGAACCAATGTTCGGGGATGCTTGATTGAATCGCAGAGAGAACAGAGAGAGTTGCAACAGATGGGGTTGTTGTTGTGCAATTGCAGTATGCTGTTGTCTGTTGGAGTTTTGAACTAAGAAGTGAATCGAGTCATTGCAATTGTAGTTGGTATTGCGGGAAATTGCGGGATCAATGGTTGGTGTTGTTCGATGGGACTGATCATGAAGCTGATGTGCTAGAATACTTCTGTTGATGGATGAGGTTGCAGTTTGTGGTGGCGAGTAAGCTGATGCCAACAGAGCTGTTTTGCAAGCCATGGTTGAACCGAATGTGCAAGAAAGAAGATAATGGCAAAGGCGTTGGGGAATGCAATTGCAGTCTAGAAGGGTGCACTTTGAGTCGCAAAATGCGATTGAAGCTTTGAGGAACTGAGTTGGAATTGCGGGTCATAGTTGTCACTGAATGACCAAGCTTGAGTGTCATGTACATTGCGAAGTTGTAGTCGATGCTGCGAGGTGCGGTCGCGAAATAAGAACAAGAACAAGGTCAACACCATCTTGGCCGTGAAGTCGAGACGCTTGCAGCCATCATGGCTGAGCGCAATGATTGCGGCGGCTACCGCCAAGCAATTCAAATTCACTCGCATCTAACTCGATTCTAACTCAGCCTTCCGACTCGCTCTCGCGTTGACCGTTATTGACCGTCAAAAGTGATTTAACGGCTGATCTTTACGATTGACCGGTGATTGCTGACATTCCACCCCCGAGGCAATTTTCCGGTGATTTCCCCTACCAATTTCCTAGCCAGCTGCACCAGTTTTCCTAGCGAGCATATTTTTGGGACATATTTTCACATGGGTTTCTCACACATGGTTCATGGGCTTGGTGGACTTTTTGGTGATGGACTTTGAAGACCTAATTTTGGAAAGTGGGAAGGCTATAAAAAGAAAAGGTTTATATTCTTTTGAGATATCACGTATTTCTTCTTGGAGTTTTGCAGAGAGCCGGAGCTAGGGTTTGCCTTCATTTAATATTTTCATCTTCTTTACTTTATTTCCATTATTATTTGATGATGAACTCCAATATTATGAGTAACTAAAACTCTTCTTGATTAAGGGCGATTTCGAAGCCCGAAATATGAATCTATAATTGATACAATAACTTGTTCTCTTGCATTTATTTAAGTTATTGATTGATTTCTACCATGCTATTATTGTTTATGGATTATTTGTTGATTGTTTAAGTTCGAAATTAAATAGTTGATTCATAATCCTATTGCTAGTTTAGATTTTCTTCGACCCGTAATTGTCTAGAGAAGATAAACGCAAGTAGCAATATATAGGTATTGATGATGGGACTTTGTTAAATACCTATATGTAGAAATCAACACTAGTAGGTGATTCATGCTTTTGAGTTCATCACTAGGAGCAACCTTATCTCACGTAACTTAGAGCACTTGTTTAAGTCAAACCTAGTAAGCGTACCTCTAGGAAACTTGGCAAGTAGGAACCCATGTAGTGAGCTCCGTATCCGGTGAGCTAGAGATAATAACGGAATAGTTGAGCGTACTAATTATTCTAGGGTTGTTAGTAACATGATAATGTGAAGAACATAGCTATCTATCAATTTGGTTTGTATTCCGTGGTCTAGAATGAACCTTTAATCAATTACATCTCATATTTGAATACATTTTACAATTTTCAGCATTTCTACTACAAAATCATCTTTGCTAAGAGTATTTGCATAACAACTTGAACTTCATACCTCCCTTTGGGACGATCTTACTTACATTATACTACTTGCTAGTTAAAGAGAAGTAGAGAAATTTATTTTTGCGAGTTCGACACCTCGTCAATTGGCTACTCCGGAACTTGTGTACCGGCGTAGAATCTTGTTTGAAACCATGCCGGATATGATGAAAAAACTTCCAGAGAAATCAGTGACATTTCCGGCATTGACATTAACCTCATTCACTGCCGGTTTTCACAAAATCATATTTATCATGGAGATTACGAAACCGGCATAGTATCCAAACAGAATAAATACTTGGAACTCTGTCATTTAGAGAACCGGCATTGTGTTTACTGTTCTCGAGCATGCCGGTTATCAAGAAAAACTTAGAAATTTAGGTGATCTGGGCACAATCAATCAAACTATGTAAAAGAGGTAATTTGACACAAATTTATCAACATAATAAATATAATAAAAATACTAGATTGTATACAAGAACAAACTCCTAAGTTTTGTGGTTCCAAACCGAAAACAAATCAAACATAAACCAAGTCAAGCAAAGAGTTTAGAAGACACACAAGCAAACACATTGTTCAAGACTCACAAACAAACATAAACCAACACTAGATTGTTCAAACCAAACTAATACTATAGAATAAACACACGATCACTCGGTTCTTGGCTTCTTCCTACCCTCTTCTTCCTTTCGCCCACAAGTCTTTTGCCTTCGCATCTTCAATTTTGTCCATCTTTTGCTCGACGTTCTCCATTTCTTTCTCGGGGCAAGACTCTCCTTTCTTGTTCTTTTTCTTAAAGAACTTTGACAAATTTCCAATCTACCGACGCTGTTAAGGAAATTTTAAACATGTACTTAGTATGTTCGATTGTATAAGTTCATAGACATAGATTAAAAAAATGGCAATGAACAAGACGTACGTACTCAACAAAGTAACGAGCTGTACAAGTGCGTACAGTTTCCTGAGTTGTGAAGGCATGTCTGGTGGTGGAGGAACAACTACTATATCCTAAGTATAACATAAGGATGCTAGAACTTCCAATGACCTCTTAGGAAGGTTGGTTCGCTCTCATAACCGTTTTCAGCCAATTCCCAATCAGCCCTATCCAACACAAGTCCTTTTTCTTCCCTTTCACTCCAATGTGCAAGAATAGGTTTTGGGTCGTAAACTACCATAGTATGGTTCTCACTTGATTGGCATTGAGGAAAGTCATGAGAGAATTTCTGATAAGATGTATCCGTGAGATCTTTCTGCTTGTACCCAAGTTGGCGCACACACGGCGAGGGTTGTGCATAACAAATCCTTTTGGATGAAATAACGGTCCGTTGTAAAATGAAACATTGTCACGCCGTTGAAAGTGAACTCCTCCTCGCGTTCCTATATGGATCAAACACTACATCTTGGACCTCCACCGAGTCCAAAGCCAATCTCATTGCTAATAACCGGTTTGTTATTGGGCCTTGGGGTATTGTCAAGTAGTATTTCTGACCTAGAGGCCTATTCTCTTGATATTCAAACAGAAAATCTTCAATCCTTTATACCGTGTGAACAATTTTGTGAAGTGTTCATAAGCCCACACCTACGCCAATGAAAGATCGTTCCAATGAGATGTATAAGAAAATTAATAATTGGAAAATAAATAAATTTAATCACAACAATCAAAAAAATAAGTAGTTGACTATACCGAGTACAGTGAAATTCCCATTAAATTGACGGTTCGCACTTAGATGCTCGACGCATTTACGCAAAAAATGTGCCAAGAAAGCAAAGGTTCATGAATACTCATGAACCTTTTCCAAAGGATCCAAGTATTGTAGGTTGTTCATATGCACCCTATTACCATTGGCGTCAGGGAATATAGTTGTGCCCAAGATGAACAACATATAAGCCGCGGCAGTTTGCTGGACTTGTTCGGGATTCAATTCCTTGTTCTTCGTGTTCCCAAACAATTCAACGAGTTTGACGAATGTGATAGTCTTTGTCTGGGAACGCCTAGTCTTGTACATATTTGCCAAAGTGGTTTCCTTGTCCCATCCAAACAACTTTTTAGTCAGTTCATAGATCTTGTCCCATTCCAAGTCCTTAGAGTCATATCCTATCTTAACGGGTTTCCCAAGAACCTCAAGACCTATTATCCTTTGGACATCTTCAGGGATGATGGTCATCTCGCCAAAAGGAAAATGCATGGTATCAGTTTCACCATAAAACCTCTCCAAAAGCAAGCTTTCATGATTGGTATCAAAGTGGCCACATAATTTTTTATCGCGGATACAACCTGAATGCTTTGACTACAACTTTAACAGCGTCACACTCAAGCTTCAAAGGCCATACATCCGATTGTTGATGGCGGCTAACACGGAAGGCATTCTTGTGGTCCTATAAAAACACACAGAAGTAAATTACATTCACTTGATCACAAATAAATAATATAATAACAAGATGCAAACGCCTTACATAAGTTTGATATATCCCATGAGCCCAAGAGTGTTTGTAGGAAAATAAGAGTCAGGGTTTATCGGTTCACCCCAATGTTTGCCATCATTGCATGGCCTGGAATCATGTCATACTTATCGGGAAAGTGGGTCAGGGGTGCCTTTTCATTATCCTTAGGGGGCTTCAACTCCGACATCGGTCTGTCCTAAGCCACCTTCTTGTGAGGATGAGCCACCAACTCGTTCGGGTACAAGATATGTTTCCCACTCATCATCATCATCACCTTGGTTGGGTAGCTTATTGATAGGTGTAGAATACACCGTATTTACTATCTAGTAGTTTATGCTTTCTTTGCTATTTTTCTTGTAAATTATGTATTTTACGCTTGTTTTGAGTTTTGTAGCTACTTTGGAGTCGCACGGAGGAAAAGAAGAAGAAAGCACCCAATTCGAGCCAAAAGGGCAAAAAGGTCATTTCACAAGTGATTGATATATGGAGCCCAGCTTGAGGTTAAGGGGCAACCCAATCAAGGAATACTATGACAAGCCACAGAGGTTAAGGGGCCGGAAATTTGGCTAGCCTCATCGAAATGACCACCTAATATAGGCACCCATATGGGGTGGCTCTTATGTTGGGCGTCTCCATCTCTTTTCATTACACAACCCTAGAATTTAACCCCTCTTCAATTATTTGCTCTGAAAATTAGAACGAAGCACACCAAACAATAAAATCACTTGAGATGAATCGAGAGATCGAGAAATTCAGACGAGCAAGAGCACAGAGAGAAATTGGAGATGATTTATTGATACGCAGATTCAAATCGTGGACTAAGAAGAATTAATGGGTTTCGAATCGAGATTTGAAGTCACCACAAAGCAAAATTAAGAGAAGCATCGATGGGTCGAGATGATGATTCGAGTGATTAATGGTCGCTCCGCAAAATCAAGAAGCTCGCCGTTGTTGAGTATGAAATAAAGAAATATCGATGGGTTTTCCTCCTCGAATCGTTAGGGTTTGCTTGGTTTAGCAGAGAAATGGGTTTGTGGATTGAGAACCGAGAAAGGGATTCAAGATCTCAAAAGAAATGGTGTCACGATTGATGTCGAGAGACCGAGAAGTGGAGCTCGAGTTGTTTGGATGTTTTGGTGAAACAAAGAAGAAGACAATGGAGATGGTTCTCATTTGCTTGGGTCGTGATTAGAATGAAGTTTAACAGCTTTGGTGGTGTTTCGCCATTGTCATGGGTTGATGAGGCAGAGGCAGAGATGGAGTTGAACAGCAGAGCGAGAGAGATGAAACAAGGTGCAAAAATTTTGTAAACTTGGTTTGAGAATGGTGGTGATTGTCACAGAAATAACCGAGTTGAGTTGAGGAAACAAGGGAATGAAGTTGGTGATGGAGGAGGCAGCCAAGATAATCAAGAGTGAGCCGTTGCCTCGGAGGTTGGCCGAGTAGTGTCGGCAGGAAGGTGGTCCGGGGTAAGGTTGAGTGCAGGAGGAATTGGTCATGCGGGTGTATGGTGCCACGGGATTGAGCAGAATGGCTCAGCCGGACCAATTCAGGCTGCCGGGTGGTTAACAGGAAGTTTGCCCGTGGTGTTGAGCTCAAGGGATTTGTGGAGATGGTGTATCGGTTCAATTGGTGCTCCGGGTTCCGTAAAGGGGTTTGTGAGTGATGCCGTGTCAGAAATCGATCGGGGAGGTGGCAAGAGCAATGTGGTGCTGATGATTTGATGAAGGATATTGCAGGTCAGGCAGAGTAGGAAGAAGCAATGGAGCTGGTGAAATGAAGCGGCAAAGTTGGTGGTATTGGTCGGTGCATCGCTGGCAAGGCTTGCAAGACAGTGATGGCCCGAGGGATGAAGATGCAAATGAGGAAGTAGCCATCATGGCCGAGTAGGTATTGAGTGAAGCAAGGATTGTGCATCACAAGACTTTGGCCCGTGCAAAGTGGTCTGGACCGAGCCGGATCACCGACTCTGCCTCCGACTCCGAGCTGACTCGGGACTCACCATTAAGACCGAGTCGACCACCACTCATTGGCTGACTCTTGATTCTCCCTTGACCCGCCGACTAACCGTTGACCGACGCTGACCACTTTGACCGTTAGTCCTAACTGAGGACCTCGGACGAATATTCCGGCAATATTCTCTCGACGGGAGAAATTTCCAGCGGCTTGCCGACGACAATTCCTACCAATTTCCTACCATAATCCCGGGCTTTTTCCTACGAGCAAAATTTCTGTAACTTTCTATGGACTTCTCTCATGGGTGTGAAGACTGGGCTAGGAATTGGATGGAGAATCGACTCAAATTTGGAAAGAGAAGGTGGAAGAGTTGAGAAAAGCTTGGATTTGGAAATTGAATCAAAAAGAATAAGGATTCTATTCCTCGAAGAATTGAGAATATTGAAACCTATAAATAGAGAAGTTTTCACAACTTCTATACACCTCTCTCTACATCTTTGACACATCTCTACACACACAATTTTTTCTTTTTCTTATTCTTTGTGTGAACTTTTAACATGAGTAGTTAATTTTATTGATTGAGGATGAATTCCTAGTTCTTAACATATGATTTGAGTTTTTGTTTTCAAATTCTATCTTGAAGTTTTTCACATAATTATCGCTTGTTTTTACTAATAGGAGTGATCTTAAAGACATTCATGATTGATTGATAGATTGTTTGAGTGCACGCTAAATTGATTTGTTAATTTAATCTAAAGATAGTGAAAGTTAGGGGATAAGTAATCGCTTCTTTGACTTTTACATAAGTAGCAAACACGAGACCTTGCGGAGGGATTCCGTGGAGCACCAGTGTGTAGAAACAACGTTAGCAAGTGGACCTTGAGCTAAGAGTCTAACTACTAATATCAACCTAAGAAATTCATAAAACTTAATGCATGAGCCAAGTTACATCTAGGTTGAGCTAATTCTAGGTGTGGCTTGGTGATTAAAATCCTAGTCGAGAACTTCCGTGTCCTAGGATATAAGGGATTTAGGGTTTAGCACGAGCTAGCCGCTTTACCTACTAAGTTGGTGATAATTTGTGACTAATAACAAGTAGAATAGAACATAACTTGATTCATTGTTTCAGAACGGGAAGGATTCCTTGATCTTGTCTCTCTTATTGCTTTCAACTTTACTTTTTTAATTGTTTTGTTTATTTTTATTTTGCTTTTACACCCCCTTTCGTGACAACTTTTACAACTAAGATCTCTGCTCTCGTGGGAAACGAACTTGACTTCCATTATATTATTTTTAATTGAGTGGAAATATTGAATTAATTTGATTGCACCTACGACACGCATCAAATTTTGCGCCGTTGCCGGGAGCAATGATGATTTTAGTTGTTTTTTTTTTTTTGCTTTTGCTTTATTCTTGCTTTGTTGGATTCTATTCCGTATCTAACTTAGTTTTTGAATCTTATTTCAGGTATCGGTTTTCCAATGTATGGTGGACAAGAGCAAGCATATTACAACAATCAATACGGTTTTCAACCTCAACATTATGACAAATTCCAACCATCCTTAGATACAATCAAAACCAATATTTTGGCTATGATAAATTTTCTACGTAACCTTATGGATATTCTCATACATATCAACAACCTTATGACGGTATGTAAGGGACAATCACATGGATGGAAGGATAGTTATGCATCTAATAATTTGTTTTCTAGTAATGTAATTTGGAATATACTCCTCTTCATCGTGTTTTTCCTTCACTTTTTCCAAAAGAGGAGATGCCTAACGGTGGTAAGCGGGAACGCCAGAAACTTGAAAGATGTAAATTATACAAATTGAAGATGATGGAGACTTCTAAGAGCTTGTCGCAGTAAATTAGTAGGACTATTCATATGGAACTTAAAACGACGCTCTGGATAAAGGATATGAAACCGATGAAGATTCTTATTATGGTGAGTCCGAAAATGAAGATGATTGTGTTGAAAAGTACCAACCTTTGGAGACTTTTGATGACGCTAGTGTAGATTACTCAAGCCTTGATCTTAATAATGATCAATCACCTATTCAAAAGGAAGAGCTTGAGGAAGATGCATTTATTGCTTGGCAAAACTTTCTTAAGGAAAGATGGGAGTCCGCTAAGTGTATGAATGTTCCGAATGAGGAAGTTATTCCAACTCCGGATCATAATAACGATCCTTCACCTATTCAAAAGGAGGAGATTGGGTGACTTACCTATTGTTATAAACGGTAACACCCGCACAAGAAGATCTTACAATCTATACCGATGAGAATCACTTTAGTGAATGGCCCGATTCCGATGATGAGAATGTTGAAGAGATGATACTAGAGGATGAAACCACATTCATTGATTTTGTGGAAGACCCAATTGAACTTGCTAATGATTATGATGATACCGAGACTATGGTTAAGGTAGAAAACGATGAAGAATGGTTGCAAGGTTTAATAGAGGACCACGATATACAAGAGGTAAGTAATTCACTTGAATTTTTAAGGATGAAGAGGATTCTATAATACAAGAATTTGTGAAAGGTTTGTCTAACCCTTTGCATATTGATTCTTCTCCTTTACCTCTTATTGGTTTGAATGTATGTGCTTCAAAGTATTTTTGGATGATTTTGTTTCTAAATATCCACCATTGGAAACACTTGATGCTAACACCATGCAGGTTTGCCAAGAGGAATACATGGAAGTTCCCAAATTCTATGTTCTTTATACACTTCCGAGTGGACGAAATAAGTGTGGGGGAAATTTCTATCGAGCGATAATTTCACTATTATTTTCTTGTGCTAATATTTGTATGGAGTTATTGTTTGCAAAACAGGTATTATGGGTGGATCCTCAAATTTTCCGATTGTTAGTATATGGGGAATGAATCTTACAAGAGCTAAGTCTCAGCCGACTTTAAAACAAGCGCTTAATGGGAGGCAACCCATCGGTTTTGTATTTCTTATCCTTTTGCTTTTTGTTATTTCTTTTTCTTGTTTCTTATCATGTTAAAATTTCCCACCTTGACTTTACTAGAGGATTCAATTACATTGAGGACAATGTAAGGTTTAAGTGCTGGGGAGTGGTTAAGCATGTTTTTAAAACAAAAATTACAAAAAAATTAAAAAAATTTGAAAAAAAAAAAAAAAAGTTTTACATAAAAATTCCAACTTTTAAAGATTTTAGAGTCACTAGCATACTTCTAGGTATGTTTACATAGAGATTTTGACCGACATAATTGAACTTGGAAATGTTAGAGAACTACATTCGGATTTCTTGTTTGTTTGAGTGTTAAATAATGGATTTAATCATGCCGGTGATGCGAATTTGGTGCAGGAGAAATGCGTTATTAGAGTTGTCGATCAATCATTAGTGGAGACTACCCGGATTCATATCATGTAAGGCACCGACCAGAAATCTTCCATTTACTAAAGAGCTTCTTTTGAGTGTGTGTCACCGTAAGTTAATTCCGGTAGAATGGTGAGCTACCCAACCTCCCACCACTAAAAGCACTACTCTTTGATCTCTTGAGTGCTAATTTTGTCAATCATGAGGGTGACGTCCATGGATGAAAGCCTTCTTGTAGTTCGATTTGCAGTTAGCACCATTCTCTCTCTCGACAACAACTGATCCATAGAAACACATTCATCATCAACAAGGAGCGACATCAAAATCTACAAGGAAAGTTGGAAAAGTTTAAGGTTTACAAGCAACTAACGAGAAAAGAGCAAATTTCAAATACAAGTAAAGCAACATACAACGAGCGGATTTTACATATATGTTGAGGACTTACAATACAATGAGGTAATTTTATATCCAAGTATGAAGACTTATTCATGAAAGCGAAGAAAATTAAAAGGTGAGAATTTTTGAAGTTTATGATTTCAAGACGATACAAGTTGTGAAGAATCAAGCTTGTAAAATACTTCTTCCACGGCCATGGTTTATTTTGTATTTAATTTCTCTGTTAATTTAAAAAAAAAAAAAAAAAAAAAAGAAAAAAGAAAGAAAAAAAAGAAAGAGAAAACAAGAGAAATATTTGTTCTTATTGAATGAGCCGTGGGAAGGAAAATCTATAAGAAAGTTTCAAGCGACAAGGATTTCAAGGTAAAAGAGTTATAAATTGTTAAGAATTTATGAAATTCAAGGGTTTATCATCAATAGTTGAAACCGAAGACGAAGACCAAGAAGATCAAGACGAGGAGCTAAGACGTTTTCTATTGGATGCCGTGAGAGTGGTGTTATCATAATTGGCGATCGGATGTGAAGGTGAGTAAGTAATCTCATCCTCGATAATATGGTTGATTTCCTTTCTGTAGAGATCGTCGTAAAAATGGTTTTTCAAAATATTAAAAGATGTGGGTTTTTAAAAATATTTCTAAGTTATCCTTCCCACCATTCAACGTGTCGCAGAATTCTCTCTTCATTCCTACCCGCACACATGTGAGAACCATAAAAAGTCATTCTTTTGAGTGCAATTATCATAAAATCTTATTTGGTGAGGCGTGTTCGAGGCGAAATGCTTATTGATCGCTTTCTCAAACACGCATTCTCTCATTATGGTGTGGTTATTTCTCACTCAACATTTAAGAATGAGAATATGTTCTTTAGTATTTCTAACTTCTTATTACTAGCATGCAAAACTCTATGTCCTCATAACTCTTGGATGCTTGTGACGCTTGAACGCTTTGAAGTTGTGAGTTTTTAGTTTGATTTGCTCGAGGACTAGCAAAGTCTAAGTGTGGGGAATTTGATAGTGTGTAGAATACACCGTATTTACTATCTAGTAGTTTATGCTTTCTTTGCTATTTTTCTTGAAATTATGTATTTTACGCTTTGTTTTGAGTTTTGTAGCTACTTTGGAGTCGCACGGAGGAAAAGAAGAAGAAAGCACCCAATTCGAGCCAAAAGGGCAAAAAGGTCATTTCACAAGTGATTGATATATGGAGCCCAGCTTGAGGTTAAGGGGCAACCTAATCAAGGAATACTATGACAAGCCACAGAGGTTAAGGGGCCGAAATTTGGCTAGCCCTTATCGTAAATGACCACCTAATATAGGCACCCATATGGGGTGGCTCTTATGTTGGGCGCCTCCATCTCTTTTCATTACACAACCCTAGAATTTAACCCTCTTCAATTATTTGCTCTGAAAATTAACGAACGAGTGCACCAAACAATAAAAAATCAGCTGAGATGAATCGAGAGATCGAGAAATTCGATCGAGCAAGAGCACGAGAGAAATTGAGATGATTTATTGATACGTAGATTCAAATCAGGGACTAAGAAGAATTAATGGGTTTCAATCGAGATTTGAAGTCACCGTCAAAGCAAAATTAAGAGAAGTATCGATGGGCCGAGATGATGATTCGAGTGATTAATGGTCAGCTTCCCGCAAATCAAGAAGCTCACGTTGTTGAGTATGAAATAAAGAAATATCGATGGGTTTTCCTCCGAATCTGCAGGGTTTGCTTGGTTTAGCAGAGAAATGGGTTTGTGGATTGAGAACCGAGAAAGGGATTCAAGATCTCAAAAGAAATGGTGCCTCCGATTGATGTCGAGAGACCGAGAAGGAGCTCGAAAGGCCGGATGTTTTGGGTGAAACAAAGAGAAGACAATGGAGATGGTTCTGTTGCTTGGGTCGTGATTAGAATGAAGTTTAACAAATTTTGGTGGTGTTTCGCCATTGTCATGGGTCATGAGGCAGAGGCAGCAGATGGAGTTGAACAAACAGAGTGAGAGAGATGAAACAAGCAAAGAGCTGTAAACTTGGTTTGAGAATGGTGGTGATTGTCACAGAAATAACCGAGTTGAGTCGAGGGAAACAAGGGAATGAAGTTGGTGATGGAGGAGGCAAAGAAGATAATCAAGAGTGAGCTGTTGCCTCGAGGTTGGCCGAGTAGTGCAAGATGTGAAGGTGGTCCGGGGTAAGGTTGGAGTGCAGTGGAGGAATTGGTCATGCAGTGTCCTGTGCCACTGGGATTGAGAGGTAATGGCCTGCTGGACCAATCCGTGCCAAGCCGGTGGTTAACAGTGAAGCTTGGCCCGGGTGTTGAGCCTGGCGATTTGTGGAGGTGGTGGATCGTTCAATTGCAGGTCTCCGGGTTCGCTAAAGGGGCTTGTGAGTGATGCCGTGTTGTAGAATTGATCGTGGAGGTGGCGAGTAATGTGGTGCCGATGATTTGATGAAGGATATTGCAGGTCAGGCAGAGCAGGAAGCAGCTGCAGTGGTTGAAATGAAGTGGCAGGTTGGTGGTATTGGCTGGTGCATCAGTGGCAAGGCTTGCAAGACAGGTGATGGCCTGAGGGGATGAAGATGCAGTGAGGAAGTAGCCATCATGGCTGAGTAGGTATTGAGTGAAGCAAGGATCAGGCATCACAAGACTTTGGCTCGCGCAAAGTGGTCCTGACCGAGCCGATCACCGACTCGGCTCCGACTCCGAGTCGACCTGACTGACTCACCCGACAAGACCGAGTCGCATCACCGACTCATTGGTCGACTCATTTTTCTCCTTGACCAAGACTAATCATGGACCGATTTACTGACCACTTTGACCGTTAGTCCTAACGAGGACCTGACGGGAATATTCCGCCGAATATTCTCTTGACTGAGAAATTTTCTGTGCGGCTACGGCTGACAATTCCTACCGATTCCGGCCATAATCCCAGCTTTTCCTACGAGCAAAATTCCGTAACTTTCTATGGACTTCTCTCATGGGTGTGAAGACTTAGGCTAGAATTGATGGAGAATTGACTCAAATTTGGAAAGAGAAGGTGGAAGAGTTGAGAAAAGCTTGGATTTGGAAATTGAATTGCAAAAGAATAAGGATTCTATTCCTCGAAGAATTGGAGAATATTGAAACTCTATAAATAGAGAAGTTTTCTACAACTTCTATACACCTCTCTACATCTTTTGACACATCTCTACACACACAATTCTTTTCTTTTCTTATTCTTTGTGTGAACTTTTAACATGAGTAGTTAATTTTATCGATTGAGGATGAATTCCTAGTTCTTAACATATGATTTAAGTTTTTGTTTTCAAATTCTATCTTGAAGTTTTTCACATAATTATCGCTTGTTTTTACTAATAGGAGTGATCTTAAAGACATTCATGATTGATTGATAGATTGTTTGAGTGCACGCTAAATTGATTTGTCGATTTAATCTAAAGCTAGTGAAAGTTAGAGATAAGTAATCGCTTTCTTGACTCTTTACATAAGTAGCAAACACGAGACTCATGAGGGATTCCGTGGAGCAATTGTGTGTAGAAACAACGCGCGCAAGTGGACCTTGAGCTAAGAGTCTAACTACTAATATCAACCTAAGAAATTCATAAAACTTAATGCATGAGCCAAGTTACATCTAGGTTGAGCTAATTCTAGGTGGCTTGGTGATTAGAATCCTAACTGTCGAGAACTTCCGTGTCCTAAGTGATATAAGGGATTTAGGGGTTTAGCACTTGAGCTAGCTGCTTTACCTACGGTTGGTGATAATTTGTGACTAATAACAAGTAGAATAGAACATAACTTGATTCATTGTTTCGTAACGAAGAAGGATTCCTTGATCTTGTCTCTTTATTGCTTTCAACTTTACTTTTTTTTAATTGTTTTGTTTATTTTCCTTTGCTTTTTTACACCCCCTTTCGTGACAACTTTTACAACTAAGATCTCTTGCTCCTCGTGGGAAACGAACTTGACTTCCATTATATTATTTTTAATTGAGTGGAAATATTGAATTAATTTGATTGCACCTACGACACGCATCACTTATAGGTTGATCCCGAATCAGACCTTAGCAAGAGTTCTGATCGGGACGGCCACGCCGAGAAGACTTACTTTTTGCTTCAAAACAACTTTGCCTTTTCTTTTGTCTCCGTCTCGCTGCTCTAGAACTATTTTCCAATATGTAAGCCGAGTTATATAATGACAACCGACAGAGAAATCGAACGTAACATAAGTTCCTAGATAGGTGCTTGCATTTTAATCAATTCAAATACCATGCCTTTGTTTTGAATTTTAGACGAGAATGAACATTTTTTGCAAAGAAAACCGGGCATAGTAAGTTAACATATCGATAACGCCAAGACTGAGAACCTGATTGTTATATAGAAAGCTTAAATGCCGTACATCGGGATTTTAGTACATTTAGATTTTAACAAAATAGGCTAATGAAAACTAAAGATAGTATCGATGAAATATACAAAGCCGGGCATAAAACCTAAGATGGTATTCAATTAAATATGTATGCTTAAAGGCATGCAATAAAATCGATTCAGACATATATTCTCGCATGATTTTCAAATTGTATTTTACCGCCAATCAAACATGGAACAATTTTTAAAATTC